>CM053038.1:33824285-33899285 GCA_028564925.1 Lithobates sylvaticus
TGGCAAGAAAGCAAAAGAGCGTGAGATTTACCTTGTACATGAGCGCTGAACTGACACCCTCCCCCGGTGAGGTCTCTGATTGTGCTCCCCCACCTGTGTATCGACAGCGGTATGAGACTCAAACGGGGCAGAATTGCTTTACATAAAGAGAGGAAATCAGTATGATGATCAATCAGACAAGTAGGACAGTAGCATGAGCTACATCGGAGATCTGAAGAACAATCGCTATCCTCCCCCTTCCCCTGAACTGATCAGATCCATATTGAATATATTCTGGCAGATTAAACCGATCACTGACCTCTCATAGATAGATCATGCAGAAAACATCGCTCCCTCCCCTCCCCCCTCCTGGACAGAGATACATATTGATATATTCTGCTGATTATCCCATCCTGACCCTCTAGAAGAATCTGCAGAACGTGGCTCCCTCCCTCCCCCTCTCTGTCAGATCCATATATTGATATATTCTGCAGGATAATCCCCTCACTGACCCATCCTAGAGATCTGCAGAACATCGGCTCCCTGCCCTCCCTGCTTTTCCTGACAGATCCTTATTGATATATTTCTGCAGATTAATCCCATCACTGAACCATCCTCTAGAAGATCTGCAGAACATCGCCTCCCTCCCCTTCCCCTCCTTGGACAGAATCCATATTGATATATTCTGCAGATTATCCATCCACTGAACCCTCTCTAGAGATCTGCAGAGCAGTCGCTCCCTCCCTCTGCCCCCTCCTGATGAATATTCTGCAGATTTTATCCCATCACTGACCCCCCCTCTAGAGATCTGCAGAAAACATTCGCAGTGTGCCTCCCCTCCCCTCTCCTGACAGATCCATATTGATATATTCTGCAGATTATCCCATCACTGACCCCTCTAGAGATCTGCAGAACATCGCTCCATCCCCTCCTGACAGATCCATATTGATATATTCTGCAGAGCATCGCTCCGATAAGGCGGGGCGTGACTTACCTTGTACAGGTAGGTACCTCTGCCGACAGCGCCGGGGGTCCCGGTGTAGTTGAAGAAGCTGATGTTGAACTCGGTCAGGCCGTACGTCTCGAAGATCTGAATGTTCCCGAACCGGCGGGTGAAGTCCCTCCAGACGTCGGGGCGGAGCCCGCTGCCCGCCGCCAGGCGCACCTTGTGCTTCTTCTCACCCTCAATCTGCGTCACAAGAAAGGATAAAGTAAGGGAGATCTCTCAGCCAATCAGCTGTCAGTGTTTATATAAAACTTTATTTTTACGAAAACATACACAAAGGTTGTGCCGATCAGAGCAGAAGCCGCTTCCCTGCAGACCGTCTCTCTCTTATTGAAAGCCTATGGGGGGCCGTACAGAACAGGGAGGGAGGGGGGGAGGGTGGACCACTCCCCTGGAGAGCTCAGCTGTGTGTGTAATCTGAGCTTTAGCTATATAAACTACAGGGGGGGGGGGGGGAATTCATTATTTAATCCCCTGCAGATTGTGTAAATTTTATAGGTGGCATTCTTGGCCAATTGAATGTGTTTACCGGGCTAATCTTAGCTGATCTGCTATATATAATATATTTATTTTTTCTATTATTAGTCCAATAAAAATAGTTTATGTATCAATATTTCAGATTTATGATTTCCAACCACTAAGTGGCATTCTTGGCTAATTTAATGTGTTTACCGGGCTAATCTTAAGCTGCATTGCTAAATAAGAGTCTGTGGTTTTACATGCAGTGTGGGGGGGGGGGGGAGGGGGATAACGATCGTCTCCCCTGCAGATTGAGTAAGTTTTGCCCACTTACATAGAAATGAAGGGTCTATAATTTTTATCATAGGTGTATTTTATAATGATAGAGACACGAATATCAACCCACAAAACTCCAGAAAAATCACACAATACAAATGTTATAAATGGAGTAAAATATGTATTTGATCCCCTTAGTAGTTGGTGGAGAACCACCCTTGTTGTGTCTGATCACAGAGGGTCAGACGTTTCTTGTAGGTCGTGGTGGGTGAGTCAGGTTTTGCACATGCTCAGGAGGGATCGTTTGCTCCTCTCTTCTCCTTACAGATCTTCGCTTCTAAATCCTGAGGTTTCCTGTTGGCAACTCGAAGTTTCAGCTCCTCCATACATTCTCCTTGTTGTAGGATGGGCATAAGGTCTGGAGAGATCTGGCTGCGGCCACTCTCATCACCTTCTCTGTGCTTCTTCGCTGAGCCCCCTCCTTTGTTGCCTTGGATCGATATTGTTTGGATCGTTTCTGTGTCATTGTCAATTGCTAGGAAGACCCATTTCCATGACCCATCTTCAGTGTTCTGGGGGGGGGGGGGGGGGGACGTACTGAGGGAACTCGGGGAAGAGGTTCTCCTCCAAAGTGTGTCTATACAACTACATGCGCCCCAGCCGCATTGGGACCCTCAATGCGGGAAAAAGCGTCGGCACTCTGAACCTTTAACAGAGAGAAATCCGCGCCCCCAAAGTGCCATCATGTTTCCCCTCCGTGTGACTGTCAGGGATGGTGTTCATAGGCGTCATAGTCACCAGTTTTTGTCTTCCTTCCAAACACGGCGAAGTCGAGTTGTTGCCAAGTGAGCTGAATTTTGGTCTGTGCATACCACGAGACCACCCAGTAACTTTCATCCCCCAATCCCTTCTCTGAATCTATTTAGATGTTCATTGGCAAACTTCAGGACGTTCCTGTATGTCATCGATGTGCGCTTCCTGAGGAGGCAGGACCTGTACATTGTTGCACTTCCTGAGGAGGGGGACCATGGTGACACGTGTTCTTTCAGAGGTAGGAGGACCTGTACATGTGTCTTCCTCGAGGGAGGAGAGACGCCTGTACATGTGTCTTTCCTGAGGAGGGGGACTGGCTTACAGCCGTGGTCTTTCCTGAGGGAGGCGGGACCTGTACACGTGTGTCCTTCCTGAAGAGAAGCGAGGACCTGTACATGTGTCTTCCTGAGGGGGAGGGGGACCTGTACATGTGTTCCTTGTCTGAGGCGAGGAGGCCTCCGTACATAGGAGTCTTCCTGAGGACGGGGGACCCTGCTACATGTGTCTAGCTGAGGAGAGGGACCCTTGTTACAGCAGTAGTCCTTTCTGGAGCGAGTGGGGGACCTGTACAGTGTTCTTCCTGAGGAGGCGGTGACTCTGATAAACCCCAAGGTTTTTGGTCTGGGGGGAGGTTTTCTTCTGAGGAGGAGTGGACACCTGTACATGTGTCTTCACTGAGGAGGGGGACCTGTACATAGTGTCTTCCTGATCCGAGAGGGGGACCTGTACTCTCCGTCGTTGCTTCCTGAGGAGGAGGGTGTCCCTGTAAGATGTGTCACTTCCTGAGTGCTGGAGGACCTTGTCTCATGTGCTCCTTCCTGAGGAGGAGGACCTGTACATGTGTTTGACCTGCTCGCGAGGGGGACCTGTCAAATGTGTCTTCCTGGGGACGGAGGACCCTGTACATTGTGTCTTTCCTGAGGGAGAGTGCACCACTCGCTACATGTGTCTTTTCTGAGGAGAGCGAGAGAGGCCTGTACATGTGTCTTCCTGAGGAGGGGGCCCATGTACATGTGTCTTCTGAGGGAGGAGGGGGGACCTCGTACAAGTGTCTTCACCCCCCCCCCCCCCCCCCACCCCACCGAGGAGGGGATCGACCTGTACATGGTGTCTTCCTGAGGAGGAGGCGCGACCTGTACATGTGTCTTCCTGAGGAAGGAGGGGGGACCTGTACATGTGTCTTCCTGAGGAGGAGGGGGACCTTGTACATGTTATGTCTTTCCTGAGGAGAGGAGGGACCTGTACATTGTGTTCATTCCTGGAGGAGGAGGACCTGTACATGTTGTCTTTCCTGAGGATGGAGGGGGGGCCCTGTACATGTGTCTTACTGATGGAGGAGGGGGGACCTGTACACGTGTCATTCCTGAGGAGGAAAGGGACACCTTGGTACATGTGTATGTCTTCTGGAGGCAGGGGGACCTGTCAATGTGTCTTCCGGAGGAGGAAGGGGGACCTGTACCATGTGTCTTCCTGAGGAAGGGGGACCTGTACAGACGTGGTCTTTTCTGAGGATGGGGGACCTGATTACATGTGTCTTCCTGAGGAGGGGGACCTGTACATGTGTCTTCCTGAGGAGGAGGGGAGACCTGTACCATGTGTCTTCCGAGGAGGTGGGACCTGTACATGTGTCTTTCCTGAGGAGGGGGACCTGTACATGTGTTCTTCTTGAGGAGGGGGACTGTACAATTTTTGTTGTTCTTCCTGAGGAGGAGGAGGAACCTGTAAACATGTGTTCTTCTCTGAGGAGGAGGAGAGGGACCTGTACAATGTGTCCTTCCTGAGGAGAGCGGGAGGGGAGACTTGTACACGTGTCTTACTGCGGAGGAGGACCTGTATCATGTGTCTTCCTGAGGAGGGGGACCTGTACATGTGTTCTTCCTGAGGAGGAGGGGGACATGTACATGTGTCTTCCTGAGGAGGAGGACCTGTACATGTGTCATTCCTGAGGAGGAGGACCTTGTACATGTGTCTTCCTGAGGCAGGGGGACCTGTACATGTGTCTCTTCCTGGGAGGAGGATCTGTACATGTGTCTTCCACTGAGGAGAGTGACCTGTACATGTGTCTTCCTGAGGAGGGGGACCTGTAAACGTGTCTTCCTGAGGAGGAGGGGGACCTGTACATGTGTCTATCTGAGGAGGAGGGGGACCTGTACATGTGTCTTCCCTGAAGGATGGAGGAAGGAGGGGGACCTGTACATGTGTCATTCCTGAGGAGGAGGACTGTACATGTGTCTTCCTGAGGAGGGGGACCTGTACATGTGTCTCTTCCTGAGGAGGAGGGGGACCTTGTACATGTGTATTCCTGAGGAGGAGGACCTGTACATGTGTCTTCCTGAGGAGGAGGACCCCTGTACATGTGTCTTCCTGAGGAGGGGGACCATGACATGTGAGCTTCCTGGGTGAGGAGGACCTGTACATGTGTCTTCCTGAGTGAGAGTGAACCTGTACACTGTGTCTTCATGAGGTAGTGGATCTGTGGAGGAGGGAGGGGACCTGTACATGTGTCTTCCTGAGGAGGAGGGGGACCTGTACCATGTGTCTTCCTGAGGAGGGAGGGGAGTGCCTGTACATGTGTCTTCCTGAGGAGGAGGGGGACCTGTACATGTGTCTTCCTGAGGAGGGGGACCCTGTACATGTGTCTTCCTGAGGAGGAGGACCTGTACCATGTGTCTTCCTGAGGAGAGGGGACCCTGTACATGTGTCTTCCTGAGGAGGGGGACCTTGTACATGTGCTATAAAAATTGACACCTATGATTAAAAATTATAGACCCCTTCATTTCTATGGAAAGTGGGCAAATACTACACAAATCTGCAGGGGATGACCATCAGATATTTCCCCCCCACGGCATGTAAGGACAACAGATGACTTTATTTAGCAGATCAGCTAAGATTAAGCCCGGTAAAAACATTAAAATTAGCCAAGAATGCCACCTAGGAACTGGTTGGAAACTCCTACGAGATTCTACTTCTCATCCAACCAAATGACTCTGCTGAGACGGTAGCTGGTTTATTTCCAGACGTTTGGTGTTTTATTTTACTTTTTTTCCCGTTTATTTTTATTGTTTTCTGGATGATGACAAACTATTTTTATTGGACTAATAATAGAAAAAATAAATAAATAAAATATAATATAGATATATATATAATATAAAAAAAAATGATTTATAATATATATCTCGATATATATAATACTATATATATTATAGATTATATTTTTATTTTTTGGTTTTTATTTTAAGAAGAATCGTGGAAAAAAACACATTTGTCCACGTTCCTAAAATATATATATTTTATTATAGATATATTATATATTTTATATATATATCTATGTATATATATTATAGATATATATGACCTATATTTATATATATAAATATTATATATATATGTTATATTTTTTTTTTAATTTTATTTTTTTTTTCCCGTAATTTTTAATGTTTTTCTGGATGACAAAACTATTTTTAAGTTGGAATGATGTAAAAAAAAATAATATATATATAATATATATATAATATAATATAGAATTATAATATTACTGTATTTATATATATTTATATTATTTTTTTTTATTTTCTCCACTAAAAATGTGTTTGTCATCCAGAAAAACATAGATAAAAATTACGGGGAAAAACAAAAAAAACCAAAAAAAAAAAAAAAAAAAAGAAAATAACACACAATCGTGGAAATAAACCAGGCTACCGTCTCAGCAGAGGTTTTGGTTTGGATGAGAAGTAGAATGTCTCGTCGACATGGGATCGTGGGAGGGGACAGCAGAAGAGGGTCTGTGATTGGACGGCTGGTGGAGAAGAATCCCACGATAAACGGAACCAATAGCGGATAAGAAGTGCGAGGAGCGAGAGAGAAAGAGGGCGCAGGGTATGAAAGACGCTGTCGCTGTGTCCCCGGGTACCTGTGGTTGGGTTGGGTGAATGGTCTTTTGGCCCAAGTGTGTCCACCCCGATATACTGGAAGACCGGTTTGACGTCGTAATCTTTCGGCAGTCGTTCCAGAACGAGGCTGGCGGAGAAGCGCTCACTTCAAGGACCAGCGGACGCCCCTGAGGAAGTCTAGAGAGGATCATGGGGGGAAATGGAATATAAACACAACATTTGTGTCCAGTTGTTTATTTCTTGCCCTGACGTATCGGGCTCCATCTAGTGTCCATAATGTAAGGGTACTGACCTGATTGAGGAATTTCAGGAAAAGTAAAACCGCTTTTATGGCCACTAGGTTGGGAGCCGACGATCATTAGGGACTTCCGATGGAAATGTTGGACGTACGGACGCCGATGCAGCCCGCGAATCCCAAGCAGGGCTCCCGCTTTGTGGTTAGAAGAGCGGGCTAGAGACAGATGTGTATCGTAGATTGACGTTCGGAGGCAGATGAGGTCGCTAAACCGCCAAGCTTGGTTAGAAGTACCGGCGAAAGCCACATTCAGCGTGCTTCAGGTGTGTCTGCTGATTCACCGGAAGCGGCTTTGGGTAATCCCAGAATGTCAGATATTATCAAGCCTATCAGCTGTGCAGGAGGGGGGAAAAACCCAATCACCCCCCCAAGAGCCACTGGGGCCCCGCGGGTCCCCCTCGCTGCGCGCCACCATCGGCTCACCTCGTGGTCCCGAGGTGCACGATGCAGAGCTCGGCGGTCTTCCATCGGATCCTTCATTCTAATCGGTGCGTGAGTACTCTCGCGGGCGGGGGGGGAACGTCGTCGTCCGCGGCCCTTCGTCCATCAGAGCCTGGAGGTCGATGACATCATTCGGGGTAATCTCCGGGGCCCCAACACCACACGTGATCCCAATCCCCCTAGCACTTCGGGGAGAAAATCTCCACGCACCGCCCTCTCAAGAGCTTCGCGAAAGGACCACAGAGGTGAGAACAGACAATGTATAGAATTAATTCTCCACTATGACATTCATCGCTGACTAATAGCTCAAAGGATATACTATTATCAGGAGTGGACATAATAGTGGTTGTGACTGTGGGGTTTTTTTTTTGGGAGGGTGGTGGAGCATTCAGAGTGTGTATGCTCTCTGTCCTGATACAGAGACTGAAGTGCACTGTGGGGATCTGGGAGGGGACATTAGAGATGTAAGCTCCGCAATGTACAGAGACTGATGTGACTGTGGGGGAAGGGGACCAATTAGAGTGTAAGCTCCCTCTGTTACATGCGAGATGATGTGACTGTGGGGGGAAGGAAAAATTCACTACTTTGAACAAAATTAATATAATAGTAATGAGGATGGGACCCATTAGCGTGTAAGCTCCTCTGTACAGAGACTGATGTGACTGTGGGGGAGGGGACATTTAGAGTGTAAGCTCCTCAGTACAGAGACTGATGTGACTGTGGGGGGAGGGGCCATTAGAGTGTAAGCTCCTCGGTATAGAGAATGATGAGACTGTGGGGGGAGGGGAGGGGACATTAGAGTGTAAGCTCCTCTGTACAGAGACTGATGTGACTGTGGGGGGAGGGAGGGGACATTAGAGTGTAAGTCCCTCGGTATAGAGACTGATGTGACTGTGGGGGAGGGGAAACATTAGAGTGTAAGCTCCTCTGGTACAGAGACTAATGTGACTGTGGGGGGGGGGAGGGGACATTAGAGTGTAAGCTCCTCTGTACAGAGACTGATGTGACTGTGGGGAGGGGACATTAGAGTGTAAGCTCCTCTGTACAGAGACTGATGTGACTGTGGGGGAGGGGACATTAGCGTGTAAGCTCCTCTGTACAGAGACTGGTGTGACAGTGTGTGGGGGAGGGGACATTTAGAGTGTAAGCTCCTCGGTATAGAGACTGATGTGACTGTGGGGGAGGGGACATTAGAGTGTAAGCTAGTCTGTACAGAGACTGATGTGACCTGTGGGGGGAGGGGACATTAGAGTGTACGCTCCTCTGTACAGAGACGGAAGTGACTGTGGGGGGGGGGGCTTTAGAGTGTAAGCTCCTCTGTACAGAGAATGATGTGACTGTGGGGGGGAGGGGGACATTAGAGTGTTAAGCTCCTCTGTACAGAGACTGATGTGACTGTGGGGGGAGGGGACATTAGAGTGTAAGCTCCTCTGGTACAGAGACTGATGTGACTGTGGGGGAGGGGACATTAGAGTGTAAGCTCCTCTGGTACAGAGACTGATTGTGACTGTGGGGGAAGGGGACATTTAGAGCGTAAGCTCCTCTGTACAGAGGCTGATATGACTGTGGGGGAGGGGACATTAGAGTGTAAGCTCCTCTGTACAGAGACTGATGTGACTGTGGGGGGGGGGGGGGGTGTCATTAGAGTGTAAGCTCCTCTGTACAGTGATGATGATGACTGTGGGGGGGGAGGGGACATTAGAGTGTAAGCTCCTCTGGTACAGAGACTGATGTGACTGTGGGGGAAGGGGACATTAGAGTGTAAGCTCCTCTGGTACAGAGACTGATGTGACTGTGGGGGAGGGGGACATTAGAGTGTAAGCTCCTCTGGTAAAGAGACTGATGTGACTGTGGGGGAGGGGACATTAGAGTGTAAGCTCCTCTGTACAGAGAATGATGTGACTGTGGGGGGAAGGGGACATTAGAGTGTAAGCTCCTCTGTACAGAGACTGATGTGACTGTGGAGGGGGGACATTAGAGTGTAAGCTCCTCTGTACAGAGACTGATGTGACTGTGGGGGGAGGGGACATTAGAGTGTAAGCTCCTCTGTACAGAGACTGATGTGATCTGTGGGGGGGGGGGGACATTAGAGTGTAAGCTCCTCTGTTACAGAGACTGATGTGACTGTGGGGGGGACATTAGAGTGTAAGCTCCTCTGTACAGAGACTGATGTGACTGTGGGGGGAGGGGACATTAGAGTGTAAGCTCCTCTGTACAGAGACTGATGTGACGGTGTGGGGGAGGGGACATTAGAGTGTAAGCTTCCCTCTTGTACAGAGACTGATGTGATTGTGGGGGGGGGGGAGGGGACATTAGAGTGTAAGCTCCTCTGTACAGAGACTGATGTGACTGTGGGGGGAGGGGACATTAGAGAGTGTAAGCTCCTCTGTACAGAGACTGATGTGACTGTGGGGGAGGGGACATTAGAGTGTAAGCTCCTCTGTACAGAGACTGATGTGATGTGGGGGAGGGGACATTAGAGTGGAAGCTCCTCTGTACAGAGACTGATGTGACTGTGTGTGGGGGGGGGGACATTAGAGTGTCAGCTCCTCTGTACAGAGACTGATGTGACTGTGGGGGGAGGGGACATTAGAGTGTAAGCTCCTCTGTACAGAGAATGATGGGACTGTGGGGGGAGGGGGACATTAGAGTGTAAGCTCCTCTGTACAGAGACAGATGTGACTGTGGGGGGAGGGGGACATTAGAGTGTAAGCTCCTCTGGTACAGAGACTGATGTGACTGTTGGGGGGGGGGAGGGGACATTAGAGTGTAAGCTCCTCTGTACAGAGAATGATGTGACTGTGGGGGGGGACATTAGAGTGTAAGCTCCCTCTGTACAGAGACTGATGTGACTGTGGGGGGAGGGGACATTAGAGTGTAAGCTCCTCTGTACAGAGACTGATGTGACTGTGGGGGTGGGGGGGACATTAGAGTGTAAGCTCCTCTGTACAGAGACTGATGTGACTGTGGGGGGAGGGGAACATTAGAGTGTAAGCTCTTCTGATACAGAGACTGATGTGACTGGTGGGGGAGGGGACATTAGAGAGTGTAAGCTCCTCTGTACAGAGACTGATGTGACTGTGGGGGGGGACATTAGAGTGTAAGATCCTCTGTACAGAGACTGATGTGACTGTGGGGGAGGGGACATTAGAGTGTAAGCTCCTCTGTACAGAGACTGATGTGAATGGGGGGGAGGGGACATTAGAGTGTAAGCTCCTCTGTACAGAGACTGATGTGAATGTGGGGGGGGGGGACATTAGAGTGTAAGCTCCTCTGGTACAGAGACTGATGTGACTGTGGGGGGGAGGGGACATTAGAGTGTAAGCTCCTATTGTACAGAGACTGATGTGACTGTGGGGGGACGGACATTAGAGTGTAAGCTCCTCTGTACAGAGACTGAGGTGATTGGCTCAGTGATCTCTGTACAGCACTGTGGTATATGTCAGAGCTATACGCCGTATTGGACAAAAGTAAGTACACCCCTCAGTGACATTCATGTGACAACAATGAAGAAATGACACTTGTCTACAATGTAAAGTAGTGAGTGTACAGCTTGTATAAACACACAGCCATTAATGTCTAAACCGCTGGCAACAAAAGTCAGGACACCCCTCAGTGAAAATCTCCAAATTGGGCCCCAATTAGCCATTTTCCCTCCCCCGGTGTCATGTGACTCGTTAGTGTTACAAGGACTCAGGTGTGAATGGGGAGCAGGTGTGATAAATTTGGTGTTATCGCTCTCACACTCTCATACTGGTCACTGGAAGTACAACATGGCACCTCATGGCAAAGAACTATCTGAGGATCTGAAGATAAGAATTGTTGCTCTACATAAAGATGGCCGAGGCTATAAGAAGATTGCCAAGACCCTGAAACTGATCTGCAGCACGGCGGCCAAGACCATCCAGCGGTATAACAGGACGGGTTCCCCTCAGAACAGGCCTCGCCATGGTCTACCAAAGAAGTTGAGGTCACGTGCTCAGCGTCATCTCCAGAGGTTGTCTTTGGGAAATAGACGTATGAGTGCTGCCAGCATTGCTGCAGAGGTTGTAGGGGAGGGGTGGGGGGGTCAGCCTGTCAGTGCTCAGGACCATACGCCGCACACTGCATCAAATTGGTCTGCATGGCTGTCGTCCCAGAAGGAAGCCTCTTCTAAAGATGATCCACAAGAAAGTGAAGACATGCAATGGTGGTGGAACCACGTGGGTGAGACCCCAGGATGTCATTTGGTTGTGGGGGTGTGGGGGGACAAGACAAGTTGTGTCTAGTGTACATGTCAGGTGGTGGGGGGAGTGTTCATGGTAGGGGGGAGTGTCATGGTGGTCCTTGGTAGTGGGGAGTGTCATAGGTGGTGGGAGTGTGGTGGTGGCAAGTGTCTGGTGGGGGGGGAGTGTCGTGGTGGGGGGGGAGTGTGTCATGGTGGGGGGGAGGAGTGGTGGGGGGAGTGTCATGGTGGTGGGGTGTCTAGTGTGGGAGTGTCCATGGTGGTGGGTGTGTTCATGGGGGGGAGTGTCATGGTGGTGGGAAGTAAGTGTCTGGTGGTGGGAGTGTCATGGGTGGGAGTGTCATGGTGGTTGGGAGTGTCAGGTGTCTGGTGGTGGGGGGTGGTGGGAGTCATCTGGGTTAGGGGGGGTGTCAGTGCGTCATGGTGGGGGGGAGTGTCATGGTGGTGGGGGGAGTGTCATGGTGGTGGGAGTGTCATGGTGTGGGGGAGTGTCATGGTGGGGGGGTAGGAGTGTCATGGTGGTCGGAGGGGAGTGTCATGGTGGGGGGCAGTGTCATGGTGGTGGGGAGTGTCATGGTGGTGGGAGGGAGGTGTAGGGAATGTGAGGAGTGGGGGTGAGAGTGTCATGGTGGGGGGGGGGAGTGTCATGGTGGTGGGAGTGTCATGGTCTGGGGCTGCATGAGTGCTGCCGGCACTGGGGGGCTACAGATCATGGAGGGCACCATGAATGCCAACATGTACTGTGACATACTGAAGCAGAGCATGACCCCCTCCCTTCAGAGACTGGACCGCAGGGCAGTATTCCAACATGATAACCACCCCAAACACACCTCCAAGACCACCACTGCCTTGCTAAAGAAGCTGAGGGTAAAGGTGATGGACTGGCCAAGCATGTCTCCAGACATAAACCCTATTGATCATCTGTGGGACATCCTCAAACGGAAGGTGGAGGAGCGCAAGGTCTCCAACATCCACCAGCTCCGTGATGTCATCATGGAGGAGGGGAAGAGGACTCCAGTGACAACCTGTGAAGCTCTGGTGACCTCCATGCCCAAGAGGGTTTAAGGCAGTTGTGACGGGAGTCACTTTGGGCTGGGGGGCTTGTGGAACCCAGCTTACCTTGGAGAGCTCTGGAAACTCCTTTTCCAGCTTCCCCGGCCCCTCCTATGTGTAAGTCACCCTGTGTCTATTAGGGGCACAGGGTGGCCGAGAACCCCAGTGACAACCTGTGAAGCTCTGCTGACCTCCATGCCCAAGAGGGTTAAGGCAGCGCTGGGAAATAATGGCGGCCACACAAAATATGGACAATTTGGGCACAATTTGGAGATTTTCACTTAGGGGTGCCCTGACTTTTGTTGCCAGCGGTTTAGACATTAATGGCTGTGTGTTGTACAAGCTGTACACTCACTACTTTACATTGTAGACAAGTGTCATTTCTTCAGTGTTGTCACATAAAAAGGGGGTGTACTTACTTTTGTCAGATACTGCGTATCGCTCTGACATATACCACAGTGCTGTACAGAGATCACTGAGCCAATCACATCAGTCTCTGTACGAGGGGAGCTTACACTCTAATGTCCCCTCCCCCCACAGTCACATGATGAATGTCACTGAGGGGTGTACTTACTTTTGGCACATACTGTGTATATAAACAAATAATAATAGTGTGTTGTATATAATAATAGTAAATAAATAACAATAATAAATGACTGTGTGGGGGGGGGGGGGGGGGGATGGAGTGTGAGCTCCTCTGTACAGTGTATAATATGACGTCATAGTGAGTACCTGGGTTGGTGATGAGGCCCCGGGCCCCGCTGGCCCCCAGGCAGTGTCGGAGGGCCCCTCGGCGGACATTGGTGTTGAGGAAGGCGGCGATGTGTCCGAGTTTGGCCAGAGAGATCCAGGCGGAGAGGAATGAGGGGTCGCTGGGGAGGAGAAGGGCCACAGGGGCCCCCGGGGGGAGGGCGGGGAGCAGAGCGTTGGCGCTCCGGTTGGCCGACTCGTCCAGCTCCCGGTAGGTGATCCTCCGATCCCGGAATATGAGGAGCGGAGAGTCCGGGGAGCGGCGGAGCTGCAGCTGGAAGAGTCCCGGGAGACTGAGGGCCCCCTCCCCCATCCACCGACCCACCGTCCGCTTCAATGCCCGGGACCGGAGGAGGAACCGGACATCGTGCAGGAGCAGAACCAGGCGCCGGGCCCCTGGGGGCCACAACAGTGCAAAGGAAAGCAGGAGGGCCACGACCAGCAACCAATCCATCATCTTCAGGGGCCACACTGAGACTGAAAGGGGGATGGGCCCCTACTGCCCCTCCCCACCACCCGGGGCCCCGCCCACCACCAGGGGCCCATCCTGCCCTTCCCCACCACCACCAGGGGTCCATCCTGCTCCTCCCCCAACAACTCCAAACCTTCTCATTCCAATATTGTCTCCCACAAAATAAATCTTCTGCACCCCCCAAATATATATTATTGTATATGAAGGGCAAATTCTATACCCCCAAACCCCCCAGTGTACCCCTCTGTCCCTCCATTATACCCCCAAACCCCCCCCCATTGTACCCTCTCTATCCCTCCATTATACCCCAAACCCCCCATTATACCCCTCTATCCCTCCATTATACCCCAAACCCCCCCATTGTACCCCCTCTGTCCCTCCATTATACCCCAAACCCCCCATTGTACCCCCTCTGTCCCTCTATTATACCCCCAAACCCCCCATTGTACCCCTCTATTATACCCCAATCCTCCCCTCTGTCCTTCTATTCTACCCCAATCCTCCCTCTGTCCTTCTATTATACCCCAATCCCCCCATTGTACCCCTCTATTATACCCCAATCCTCCCTCTGTCCTTCTATTATACCCCAATTCCCCCCCTCTGTCCTTCTATTATACCCCAATCCTCCCCTCTGTCCTTCTATTATACCCCAATCCCCCCCTCTGTCCTTCCATTATAACCCAATCCTCCCTCTGTCCTTCCATTATACCCCAATCCTCCCCTCTGTCCTTCTATTATACCCCAATCCTCCCCTCTGTCCTTCTATTATACCCCAATCCTCCCCTCTGTCCTTCTATTATACCCCCAACCCCCCCCCTCTGTCCTTCTATTATACCCCAATCCCCCTCTGTCCTTCTATTATACCCCAATCCCCCCTCTATCCCTTCTATTATACCCCAATCCCCCCCTCTGTCCGTCTATTATACCCCAATCCTCCTCTGTCCTTCTATTATACCCCAATCCCCCCTCTGTACCTTCTATTATACCCCAATCCCCCCCTCTGTCCTTCTATTATACCCCAACCCACCCCCCCCTCTGTCCTTCTATTATACCCCAACCCCCCCCCTCTGTCCTATTATACCCCAATCCTCCCTCTGTCCTTCTATTATACCCCAACCCCCCCCTCTCTCTATCCTATACCCCAAACCCCACTCCCTCCCCCCTCTGTCCTTCTATTATACCCCAATACCCCCCTCTGTCCTTCTATTATACCCCAATCCCCCTCCCTCTGTCCTTCCATTATACCCCAATCCCCCCTCTGTCCCTCTATTATACCCAATCCCCCCTCTGTCCTATTATACCCCAATCCCCCCTCTGTCCTTCTATTATACCCCAATCCTCCCCTCTGTCCTTCTATTATACCCCAATCCTCCCCTCTGTCCCTCTATTATACCCCAATCCTCCCCTCTGTCCCTCTATTATACCCCAATCCCCCCCTCTGTCCTTCTATTATACCCAATCCCCCCTCTGTCCTTCTAGTATACCCCAATCCCCCCTCTGTCCTTCTATTATACCCCAATGTCTCCCCTCTGTCCTTCTATTATACCCCAATTCCCCCTCTGTCCTTCTATTATACCCCAATCCTCCCCTCTGTCCTATTATACCCCAATCCTCCCTCTGTCCTATTATACCCCAATCCCCCTCTGTCCTTCTATTATACCCCAATCCTCCCCTCTGTCCTTCTATTTTACCCCAATCCTCCCCTCTGTCCTTCTATTATACCCCAATCCTCCCCTCTGTCCTTCTATTATACCCCAATCCCCCCTCTGTCCTTCTATTATACCCCAATCCTCCCCTCTGTCCTTCTATTATACCCCAATTCTCCCCTCTGTCCTTCTATTATACCCCAATCCCCCCTCTGTCCTTCTATTATACCCCAATCCTCCCTCTGTCCTTCTATTATACCCCAATCCTCCCTCTGTCCTTCCATTATACCCCAAATCCCCCCTCTGTCCTTCCATTATACCCCAATCCCCCTCTGTCCTTCTATTATACCCAATCCCCCCTCTGTCCTTCTATTATAGCCCAATTCCCCCTCTGTCCTTCTATTATAGCCCAATTCCCCCTCTGTCCTTCTATTATACCCCAATCCTCCCCTCTGTCCTTCTATTATACCCCAATCCTCCCCTCTGTCCTTCTATTATACCCCAATCCCCCCTCTGTCCTAATATACCCCAATCCCCCCTCTGTCCTTCTATTATACCCCAATCCCCCCTCTGTCCTATTATACCCCAATCCCCCCTCTTTGTCCTTCTATTATACCCCAATCCCCCCTCTGTCCCTCTATTATACCCCAATCCCCTCTCTGTCCTTCTATTATACCCCAATCCCCCTCTGTCCTATTATACCCCAATCCCCCCTCTGTCCTTCTATTATACCCCAATCTCCCCTCTGTCCTTCTATTATACCCAATCCCCCCTCTGTCCTTCTATTATACCCCAATCCTCCCTCTGTCCTTCTATTATACCCCAATCCCCACTCTGTCCTTCTATTATACCCCAATCTCCCCTCTGTCCTTCTATTATACCCCAATCTCCCCTCTGTCCTTCTATTATACCCCAATCCTCCCTCTGTCCTTCTATTATACCCCAATCCCCCTCTGTCCTTCTATTATACCCCAATCCCCCTCTGTCCTTCTATTATACCCCAATCCCCCTCTGTCCTTCTATTATACCCCAATCCCCCTCTCTGTCCGTCTATTATACCCCAATCCCCCCTCTGTCCTTCTATTATACCCCAATCCCCCCTCTGTCCTGCTATTATACCCCAATCCTCCCTCTGTCCTTCTATTATACCCCAATCCCCCTCTGTCCTTCTATTATACCCCAATCCCCCCTCTGTCCCTCTATTATACCCCAATCCCCCCTCTGTCCCCCTCTTCCATTATACCCCAATCCCCCCTCTGTCCTTTCATTATACCCCAATCCTCCCCTCTGTCCTTCTATTATACCCAATCCTCCCCTCTGTCCTTCTATTATACCCCAATCCCCCCTCTGTCCTATTATACCCCAATCCCCCCTCTGTCCTTCTATTATACCCAATCCCCCCTCTGTCCTATTATACCCCAATCCCCCTCTGTCCTTCTATTATACCCCAATCCCCCCTCTGTCCCTCTATTATACCCCAATCCCCCCTCTATTATACCCCAATCCCCCCTCTGTCCTTCTATGATACCCCAATCCTCCCTCTGTCCTTATATTATACCCCAATCCCCCTCTGTCCTTCTATTATACCCAATCTCCCCTCTGTCCTTCTATTATACCCCAATCCTCCCCTCTGTCCTTCTATTATACCCCAATCCATCCCCTCTGTCCTTCTATTATACCCCAATCCCCCCTCTGTCCTTCTATTATACCCCAATCCCCCTCTGTCCTTCTATTATACCCCAATCCCCCCTCTGTCCTTCTATTATACCCCAATCCCCCCTCTGTCCCTCTATTATACCCCAATCCTCCCTCTCTGTCCTTCTATTATACCCCAATCCCCCCTCTGTCCTTCTATTATACCCCAATCCCCCCTCTGTCCTTCTATTATACCCCAATCCCCCTCTGTCCTTCTATTATACCCCAAGTCCCCCTCTGTCCTTCTATTATACCCCAACACCCCCCTCTGTCCTTCTATTATACCCCAATCCCTCCTCTGTCCTTCTATTATACCCCAATCCCCCCCCCCTCTGTCCTTCTATTATACCCCAATCTCCCCTCTGTCCTTCTATTATACCCCAATCCTCCCTCTGTCCTTCTATTATACCCAAATCCCCCCTCTGTCCTTCTATTATACCCCAATCCCCCTCTGTCCCTCCATTATACCCCAATCCTCCCTCTCTGTCCTTCTATTATACCCCAATCCCCCCTCTGTCCCATGGCAGCTTGTCAGGTTCTCCCTGTAGTATTCTGATATTAGGGGATGAGTTGTGGTGTAAAGGTGGTGAAGACCGGCACGGTGCGCGTCCCGACAAGACGAGCCGCTTTGCCGGTGGCTGTGTCTAGGAAACCTGTTTAACAAGTCGGAGGGTGGCCTTAGGAAGAGATGGTGGGGATTTCCTCCAGAGACCATTATAGGTCACAGGATGTGTCCCCACCCATGAGATTTCCCACCACTTCCTGTCCTGAGAGCATTTCCCTCACCAGAGACACAACATGGCAATAAAAACCCGACAGAAGTTCTCACACATCTCTGCTTTATCCATTACAAATAGACATATATATATTTGGTTCTGGGGCAGCAGATATCAGGAACTGATGTAGGAACTTTGCGTATTGTGCAGAACCAGCTGAATACAACAACATGGACACCAGACGGCATGAAGCAAACATGCCGAGCTGCTGAACTCCACCATTTTTCTTATAATTATTCAGCAGTTCCATATGAAGATGGTTTATAGCAGGGGGGAGGCAACCTGGGGCCCTCCAGCTGTTGCAGAACTACAAATCCCATCAAGCCTCTGGGAGTAATTGTAACTGCCAGCCTTGCAATGCCTCTGGGAAACGTAGTTCCACAACAGCTGGAGGGCCCAAAGGTTGCCTACCCCTGTTTTAGGAAAGTCTGTGAAAATCGCACTCTCTCAATGGGAGGTTTAAAGAAAACCTGTGCCGAGAGGTCCCCCCCCAACAGGAAGTCAGCCATGAACAGGATATCACCTGCCCCCACTACATCACCTTCACTTGAAATACACAATATGACCAAGAAGTCTACTGGTCCCTGACCATCACACCTATTCGGCCAAGAGTCTGTGGACCCCTGACCATCACACCTATTCCACCAAGAGTCTGTGGACCCCTAACCATCACATCTATTCCACCAAGAGTCTGTAGGACGTCTAACCATCACACCTATTCGGCCAAGAGTCTGTAGACCCCTGGCCATCACACCTATTCCACCAAGAGTCTGTAGGACGTCTAACCATCACACCTATTCCGCCAAGAGTCTGTGGACCCCTGGCCATCACACCTATTCCACCAAGGGTCTGTAGGACGTCTAACCATCACACCTATTCCGCCAAGAGTCTGTGGACCCCTGGCCATCACACCTATTCCACCAAGGGTCTGTAGGACGTCTTACCATCACACCTATTCCGCCAAGAGTCTGTAGACCCCTGGCCATCACACCTATTCCACCAAGAGTCTGTAGGACGTCTAACCATCACACCTATTCCGCCAAGAGTCTGTGGACCCCTGGCCATCACACCTATTCCACCAAGAGTCTGTGGACCCCTGACCATCACATCTATATGGCCAAGAGTTTGTAGACCAGAGGTCTCAAAATGGCGGCCCTCCAGCTGTTGTGAAACTACAAGTCCCACCATGCCTCTGCCTGTGGGAGTCATGCTTGTAACTGTCAGTCTTGCAATGCCTCATAGGACTTGTAGTTTCACAACAGCTGGAGGGGCACCAGTTTGAGACCCCTGCTGTAGACCCTTGGCCATCACACCTATTCGGCCAAGAGTCTGTGAACCTCATCTCATCTATATGACTAGGAGTTGTGGCACTTTGGACCTCACATCTATATGGCCAAGAGTCTGTGGACCTCTGATCATCACACCTTCAGTAAATGGTCAAGAGTCTGTGGACCCCTGACCATCACATCTATATGACCAAGAGTCTATAGACCCTTGGACATCACACCTATTCAGCCAAGAGACTGTGAACCTCATCTATATGACTAGGAGTCTGTGGCACTTTGGATATCACATCTATATGGCCAAGAGTCTGTGGACCCCTGACCATCACATCTATATGGCCAGTAATCTGTAGACCCTTAGCTACCACACTTATTTGGCCAAGAGACTGTAGACCCTTGGCCATTAAACCTACAGTATATGGCCAAGAGTCTGAGGACACCTGACCATTACATCAATATGGCCAAGAGTCTGTGCATCCCATCTCATCTATACGACTAGGAGTTGGTGGCCCTTTGGGCATCACATCTATATGGCCATGAGTCTGAGGATCTGTGACCATCGCATCTGCAGTATATGGTCAAGAGTTTGTGGACACTTGACCATCACATCTATAAGACCAAGAGTCTGAACCCCTGACCATCACCCCATATAATCAAGAGTCTGAACCCTTGACCATTGCATCTATATGGCCAAGAGTCTGTGAACCCCCGACCATCACATCTATATAGCCAAGAGTCTGAACCCCTGACCATCACCCCTATATGACCAAGAGTCTGAACCCCTGACCATCACATCTATATAGCCAAGAGTCTGAACCCCTGACCATCACCCCTATATGACCAAGAGTCTGAACCCCTGACCATCACATCTATATGGCCAAGAGTCTGTGAACCCCTGACCATCACATCTATATGACCAATAGTCTGTGGACCCCTTACCATCCCATCTATATGGCCAAGAGTCTATAGACCCTTGGACATCACACCTATTCAGCCAAGTCTGTGGACCCTTGGCCATCACATTTATATGGCTAAGAGTCTGTGGACCTCATCTCATCTACATGACTAGGAGTCGGTAGCACTTTGGACATCACATCTATATGGCCAAGAGTCTGTGGACCTCTGATCATCACACCTACAGTAAATGGTCAAGAGTCTGTGGACCTCTGATCATCACACCTACAGTAAATGGTCAAGAGTCTGTGGACCCTTCACCATCACATCTATATGGCCAGTAATCTGTAGACCCTTAGCTACCACACTTATTTGGCCAAGAGTCTGTAGACCCTTGGCCATTAAACCTACAGTATATGGCCAAGAGTCTGAGGACAGCTGACCATTACATCAATATGGCCAAGAGTCTGTGCATCCCATCTCACCTATATGACTAGGAGTTGGTGGCCCTTTGGGCATCACATCTATATGGCCATGAGTCTGTGGATCTGTGACCATCGCATCTACAGTATTTGGTCAAGAGTTTGTGGACACTTGACCATCACATCTATAAGACCAAGAGTCTGAACCCCTGACCATCACCCCTATATGACCAAGAGTCTGAACCCCTGACCATCACATCTATATGGCCAAGAGTCTGAACCCCTGACCATCACCCCTATATGACCAAGAGTCTGAACACCTGACCATCACATCTATATAGCCAAGAGTCTGAACCCCTGACCATCACCCCTATATGACCAAGAGTCTGAACCCCTGACCATCACATCTATATGGCCAAGAGTCTGTGAACCCCTGACCATCACATCTATATGACCAATAGTCTGTGGACCCCTGACCATCCCATCTATATGGCCAAAAGTCTATAGACCCTTGGACATCACACCTATTCAGCCAAGTCTGTGGACCCTTGGCCATCACATTTATATGGCTAAGAGTCTGTGGACCTCATCTCATCTACATGACTAGGAGTCGGTAGCACTTTGGACATCACATCTATATGGCCAAGAGTCTGTGGACCTCTGATCATCACACCTACAGTAAATGGTCAAGAGTCTGTGGACCCTTCACCATCACATCTATATGGCCAGTAATCTGTAGACCCTTAGCTATCACACTTATTTGGCCAAGAGTCTGTAGACCCTTGGCCATTAAACCGCCAGTAGATGGCCAAGAGTCTGAGGACAGCTGACCATTACATCAATATGGCCAAGAGTCTGTGCATCCCATCTCATCTATATGACTAGGAGTTGGTGGCCCTTTGGGCATCACATCTATATGGCCATGAGTCTGTGGATCTGTGACCATCGCATCTACAGTATTTGGTGAAGAGTCTGTGGACACTTGACCATCACATCTATAGGACCAAGAGTCTGAACCCCTGACCATCACCCCATATAATCAAGAGTCTGAACCCTTGACCATCGCATCTATATGGCCAAGAGTCTGTGAACCCCCGACCATCGCATCTATATGGCCAAGAGTCTGTGAACCCCCGACCATCGCATCTATATGGCCAAGAGTCTGTGAACCCCGGACCATCACATCTATATGGCCAAGAGTCTGTGAACCCCTGACCATCACATCTATATGGCCAAGAGTCTGTGAACCCCTGACCATCACATCTATATGGCCAAAAGTCTATAGACCCTTGGACATCACACCTATTCAGCAGTCTGTGGACCCTTGGCCATCACATTTATATGGCTAAGAGTCTGTGGACCTCATCTCATCTACATGACTATGAGTCGGTAGCACTTTAGACATCACATCTATATGGCCAAGAGTCTGTGGACCTCTGATCATCACACCTACAGTAAAATGGTCAAGAGTCTGTGGACCCTTCACCATCACATCTATATGGCCATTAATTTGTAGACCCTTAGCTAGCACACTTATTTGGCCAAGAGTCTGTAGACCCTTGGCCTTTAAACCAACAGTATTCCTCTGTTTAAAAAAAAAAACAACAGTATATGGCCCAGAGTCTGAGGACACCTGACCATTACATCAATAAGGCCAAGAGTCTGTGCATCCCATCTCATCTATATGACTAGGAGTTGGTGGCCCTTTGGGCAACACATCTATATGGCCATGAGTCTGTGACCATCGCATCTACAGTATTTGCTCAAGAGTCTGTGGACACTTGACCATCGCATCTATATGGCCAAGAGTCTGTGAACCCCTGACCATCACATCTATATGACCAAGAGTCTGTGAACCCCCGACCATCACATCTATATGACCAAGAGTCTGTGAACCCTTGACAATCGCATCTATATGACCAAGAGTCTGTGAACCCCTGACCATCACATCTATATGACCAAGAGTCTGTGGCCCCCTGACCATCACACCTATAAGGCCAAGAGTCTATAGACCCTTGGACAACACACCTATTCAGCCAAGTCTGTGGACCCTTGGCCATCACATTTATATGGCTAAGAGTCTGTGAACCCTGGACCATCACACCTATATATCCAAAAGTCTGTGGACCCCTGACCATCACACCTACAGTATATGGCTAAGAGTTTGTGGACACCTGACCATCACACCTACATGGGCATGTCGGAAATTCCATCCCAGAACCATGGCCATTAATATGGAGTTTTTCATACCCCTTCCCCCCCACTTTTGCTCATGAGAAGTTTGATCAGATTACACAGACTGCTGAATAAATCACACAACGGATCCCCCTGGTTCTTTCCTTTCAGGCACACGTTAATAATGGATCATTTACAAAAAAAATTTGCCATGCCAAAATCTGCCATACTTTCCCCTAAAGTTGGTGCAGAACCAGGGCTGGACTGAGGGGTAGGCAGAAGAGGCGGTCGCCTTGTGCACTTCAGTTGGACAGGGGTGCAAAAAGGCAGGCCCTGCAACCTATGCTGCCAATGTAGTTCCCACAGCTCACGTTTGGAGGCACTTCGGCCTTTTCACTTTGGGTGCTGAAGGACCTTGTCCCGACATGTTCATGGCTCCATCAACTGACTGAAGGACCTTGTCCCGACATGTTCATGGCTCCATCAACTGACTGAAGGACCTTGTCCCGACATGTTCATGGCTCCATCAACTGACTGAAGGACCTTGTCCCGACATGTTCACGGCTCCATCAACTGACTGAAGGACCTTGTCCCGACATGTTCACGGCTCCATCAACTGACTGAAGGACCTTGTCCCGACATGTTCAGGGCTCCAACAACTGACTGAAGGACCTTGTCCCGACATGTTCATGGCTCAATCAACTGACTGAAGGACCTTGTCCCGACATGTTCATGGCTCCATCAACTGACTGAAGGACCTTGTCCCGACATGTTCATGGCTCCATCAACTGACTGAAGGACCTTGTCCCGACATGTTCAGGGCTCCAACAACTGACTGAAGGACCTTGTCCCGACATGTTCATGGCTCCATCAACTGACTGAAGGACCTTGTCCCGACATGTTCATGGCTCCATCAACTGACTGAAGGACCTTGTCCCGACATGTTCATGGCTCCAACAACTGACTGAAGGACCTTGTCCCGACATGTTCACGGCTCCATCAACTGACTGAAGGACCTTGTCCCGACATGTTCATGGCTCCATCAACTGACTGAAGGACCTTGTCCCGACATGTTCACGGCTCCATCAACTGACTGAAGGACCTTGTCCCGACATGTTCACGGCTCCATCAACTGACTGAAGGACCTTGTCCCAACATGTTCACGGCTCCATCAACTGACTGAAGGACCATGTGTGGATATCAGAAGTTTGCTGCGCCTGTCAGTTTATACGCGATTTCCGTCAACCCTCGCAGAAACGTCAGTGCATCCAAATCTAACAGCGCAAAGGGTTAAGGCAGGCGCCCTTCCAATCTGCTGTACGACTCGGAGAGGGACACAATCACGGATCAGCCGCCCTCAGCGGGGTCGTACAAGGACGCACATTGTGAGCCGCAGAAAAAAAAAGAGGAACAGGGCCAGGTGAAGGAAATAATTAACTCCAGAGGTCGAGGCCTACGCCACGTTCCCTTCTCGAACGCCAGATGGAGAACGCGGCTCTAGAACATTCTGGAACAGATGTTACCCCCCCCCCCCCCCACCCTCCTCCTCAAAGATTCCCAGAATTACCTCAATCTGTCTTCGTTCTCCCGCTCAACTGAACGTTTAAAGGAACAACACAAAACAATTTAGAGAACCGCCACAGTCACACAGAAAATTGTGGCTTTTAAAAAAAGAGGACCTGTCAAGTAATCCGTTAGTTGTCGCTGCTGAACTACAGGATGCCTTTAGTGTGCACAATTGCAGCATCACACAGAAACGGGTCTGCCCTGGAACTAGCACCATTTCTGGGAGTCAGGCAATGTCCGCCACCATCGATGGATCGATCCTTGCAGGACGCGGCCCTGTATTCTAGTTGACTCCGCTATCCTCGTCATCTTTGTTCTCTGAACGTTGTTGAACCTGGAGACCAGAAGGTCCACTTCCAGCGCACCCCCCACCACAGCAACACAGTTCCTTAAACGCCTCAGGGTGTAGGGACCACTTCCCCACGTCCAGGCACTGCCAGCCGATTAAGTCTGCCTGCCAATCGCCTAGGCCTGGGATGTACACAGCGGACAAGGCTAGAAAGTGAAGTTCTGCCAAGAACAGGATCCAATCTACCTCTTGATTCGGCAAGATTTGGATTTCCTCCCTAATGGTTGATGCATGCCAATGCCATGGAGTTATCCAACTAAGGCCTCTTTCACACTTCTACGACTTGTCCCACGATTCGGGACTGCAAAGTAGCATGACAAGTCTTTCCCCATGATTTCCAACGACAGCCATTTATATTAGTACGACTTCAAACAGGGGAGGGCTGGCAGCCTTAGGCCTGAGGGGGAAGTCCAGTCAAGTGGCCCATTGAACCACCGAATAAGCTCACCATCCATGCCCTGCTGTTTTTTCAATGCAGCCTGTTTAGTGCCCATCAATGTCGCCTCATCAGTGCCACCTCATCAGTGCCCATCAATGCAGCCTCACCAGTGTCCATAAATGCAGTCTCACCAGTGCCCATCCAATGCAGCCTGATCACTGGGGCAGGGTAAATGGGGTGTATGGGGGGGGGGGGTGGGATGAGGGGGTCAGCTGGGGGTGTCAGGGTCTCTTACCTGGCAGCTCAGGTTGCACGCCACGGCCAGTGCAAGCCAGCACCCAGCCCCACAGCCCGAGTCAGTCACGGGCACCCTGCCTACAAGACTCTGGTCTCTGGGGGTTGTAGTTTAGTACTCTGTGCTGCTTGGGAGCTTGAATGTGGACTACGACTCCCGGAATGCAACAGTGGCCGACAGCTGCAGCCGTAAAAATAGCAGCGGGCGCCGGCCGCTTTCAACATAAGTTAGGGCGGCCTGGGGGGCAATTGCCACTCTGCCCCCCAGCCCAGCCCTCCCCTGACTTCAAAGTAGTCCCTGCACTACTTTGGTCCAATTTTGATGCCACTTTCACAGGCATTTCTTGAAATTGTGGCAAATATTGCGGCAAAATCGCGGTAAAAAATTTGAAAGGGGCATAAATCTTGTTCAGATGAACTTCCAGCAGGATGATCTAATGCTGCAGACACAGCCAAATCCCACAAAGTTCTAGAATGTGGATTGGGGGGGGGGGGGCGAGACTACCTTAACGATAAAAAACTCCCGCAAGGACAGGGGGCACAGGACTTCTCCCAGCCCAACAGGATCCATTGTGTGGATATTCAAAAAGACAGGAAAAAAAAGACTTCCCCAGTTCCAGAGCTGGATTCCTGAGCCAACAAGCTATGAAACAACCTGGCCTTTTTTTGTTTGCCAAAAAACATCCGTCCAAGGACCTAACTGACTTGTCCCGTGATGAGAGAATGTTGCGTTATAGGAGGTATGGATTGGAATTGGTCAAAATAACTGCCTTGAAGGAGACTACCATCAGACCCATGACATGCATGCAAAAGTAGACAGATGACTTCTGGACTGGAGAGTTTGAATCCGAGATCAGAGAGTGTGCCGTTCCTCCTGAAGAAGGCCTGAGCTGTGTTCAAGGACTATACCTAAACACTCAAATCTTGGAGTAGGTTCAAACAATGTATTCTGAAGGTTCAGGATCCACCCGAATTGCTGTAACATCTGGAAAGTCAAAGCCACAATGCTCAAGAGAGTCTCCACTGACCCTCAACAGAAGGCTCCTACAATAGGGATGACCATGAGAGTGCAGAAGGGCCAATACTGGAGCACTTTGGTGTTAGGCCTTCGATCAAACCAAAACCGTTTTCACATCCCCAAAGCCCGCTACAAATCTAAGGGAGAACGAAGATTCGCAGTCCAAGGACCTCGGCTATGGAACGCTCTACCCACCAACATCCGCTTGGAAGAAAACCATCGGGCCTTCAGAAAAAAACCTCAAGACCCACCTCTTCTAATAAACAAGACAACAAAGGACAGACCAAGCGCCTTGAGGCGATTCAGTTGGCATTTGCAGCGCTATACAAATCATTCATTCAACAACCAAGCTGCAAGATGAGAGGCTGAAGGGCAAGGCCACGCACTGGTAGCACAGAGGTCCCACAAAACATAGAAAAGGCTGAAGGACCGGGAAAAAATGGTGCGTGTCCTAGGCACGTTCTTTATGCCCACAAAAAGCCAGAGAATTTCCCTGGTGAAGGGCGAGGAGTCTGGTAGGTTCCATGTAGAATTTCTGGGCTCAAATGAAGACATTCAAGGCTTTGAGATTTGGTTTGTAAACGGTGAACAGGTTGACATAAAACCCTTTAAACTCTTCTACCACAGGAACTAGAGCAATGACACCCTGGTCGAGAAGACCTCAATAAGACTCTATGGAGATCTGCAAATCTGTTCGGTAAGAAACCGAGGGGGAGGAAGCGAAACTCCAGTGTGCAGCCCTGGGATACCACCTTCTGCACTCAAGCATCAGACATGCAAGTTTTCTGCAAAGGGTAACAAACGTCCCCCGACTGAAAAGTTGTGGTGCACCTTCATGCAGAAGGTTTGTCTGAGGACTTGTTAGACCTTGTGGGTGGACTGGGAGCCAAGCTTGAAGGTCTCAATGAGGTCGAGGGAGTGAAGAAATGAGGAGGGGTATGCTTTGCAGTCAGTACCTCCGAGGATGATGGGTGCTCTTGCCGCCAGTAGCATCCTTAACAGCTTCCCGACCGCCGCATGTAAAATATACGTCGGCAAAATGGCACGGCTAGGCAAAAGCACGTATATATACACGTCCCCTTTAATTGCCTAGCTGTGGGGTCGCGAGCGCCCCGGGAGTTCCGTGACCACGGACGCGGGACCAGCGGACCCGATCGCCGCTGGTGTCCCGCGATCGGGTCACAGAGCTGAAGAACGGGGAGAGGTCTGTATAAACAAACCTCTCCCCGCGCTTCCCACACTGCCTGTCACTGATCTGCTGTTCCCTGTCATCGGGAAAGCCGATCAGTGACATCAGACGTACAGCCACGCCCCCTACTGTTAAAAAAAAAAAAAAAAAAAAAAAAAACAACACGTCACACTAACTCCTCCCCGCCCCCTAGTGGTTAACTCCTTCACTGCCACTGTCATTTACATAGGAATCAATGCATTTAAATAGCACTGATTTCTGTATAAATGACAAATGGTCCCAAAAATGTGTCAAAAATGTCCGATGTGTCCGCCATAATTTCGCAGTCACAATAAAAAAAAAAAAAAAAAAAAAAAAAAAATCGCTGATCGCCGCCATTTTCTAGTAAAAAAAAAAAAAAAAATTAATACAAATGCTATAAAACTATCCCCTATTTTGTAAACGCTATAACTTTTGCGCAAACCAATCAATAATCGCTAATTGCGATTTTTTTTTTTTTTCAAAAATATGTAGAAGAATACGTATCGGCCTAAACTGAGGAAAAAAAAATGCTTTTTTATATATTTTTTGGGGATATTTATTATAGCAAAAAGTAAAAAATATTGAATTTTTTTCAAAATTGTCGCTCTATTTTTGTTTATAGCGCAAAAAATAAAAACCGCAGGGGCGATCAAATACCACCAAAAGAAAGCTCTATTTGTGGGAAATAAAGGACGTATATTTTGTTTGGGAGCCACGTCGCACGACCGCGCAATTGTCAAAGCGGCGCAGTGCCGAATCGCAAAAAGGGGCCTGGTCCTTTGGCTGCCAATTGGTCCGGGGCTGAAGTGGTTAATAATAATATCAAAAGTTGATCCAAAGAGATGTCCTTTGAAGGCCATGCTTCATTTACAAGGGCATGGACTGGGAGCCAAGCTTGGGGGTCTCAATGAGGTCGAGGGAGTGAAGAAAGGAGGAGGGGTTTGCTTTGCAGTCAGTACCTCCGAGGATGATGGGTGCTCTTGCCACCAGTAGCATCCTTAATAATATCATCAAAAGTTGATCCAAAGAGATGTCCTTTGAAGGCCGAGCTTGGGGGTCTCAATGTGGAGGTCAAAGGAGTGGGGAAACAAAAGGAACCAAAAAAAGAGCTCATTTTCCTTTGGGCCTGGTCCTTTGGCTGCTTTTGATACTATTATCAAGGTTACGACTGGTGGCAAGAGCACCCATCATACAAGGGCATGGACTGGAAGCCAAGCTTGGGGGTCTCAATGTGGAGGTCAAAGGAGTGAGGAAACAAAAGGAACCTTTAACTGTCAGAGGAGGGGTGAAGGCTTTGGAGTCAGTTCTTCGGGCTTCTTCCTCCGAGGATGTTGGGTGCTTTTGCCACCAGTATCAAAAGTTGATCCAAAGAGCCATTGTCCTTTGATGGCCATGCACCATATAGAGCATGGCTTTCAAAAGGACGTCTCTTCAGATCAACTTTTGATACTATTATCAAGGTTGCGACTGGTGGCAAGAGCACCCATCATACAAGGGCTTGGACTGGGAGCCAAGCTTGGGGGTCTCAATGAGGAGCTTGAAGGTGTGAACAAAAGGAACCTTTCTTCCTCCTCCTCCTCTGATGATGGATGCTCTTGCCACCAGTAGCACCCTTGATAATGGTATCAAAAGTTGATTTGAAGAGACATTGTTCTTTGAAGGCCATGCTCCTTATACAAGGACATGGACTGGGAGCTAACCTTGGGGGTCTCAATGAGGAGGTTGAGGAAGTGAAGAAATGAAAGGACCCTTTAACTGTCAGAGGAGGGGTGAAGGCTTTGCAGTCAGTTCTTCGGGCTTCTTCCTACAAGGATGGTGGGTGCTTTTGCCACCAAAATCAAAAGTTGATCCAAAGAGCCATTGTCCTTTGATGGCCATGCACCATATAGAGCATGGCCTTCAAAAGGACAACGTCTCTTCAGATCAACTTTTGATACTATTATCAAGGTTGGGACTGGTGGCAAGAGCACCCATCATACAAGGGCTTGGACTGGGAGCCAAGCTTGGGGGTCTCAATGAGGAGCTTGAAGGTGTGAACAAAAGGAACCTTTCTGAACACTCGGGAGGGGTAAGGGCTCTGCAGTCAGTTCCTTGGGTTTCTTCCTCCTCCTCCGATGATGATGGATGCTCTTGCCACCAGTAGCACCCTTGATAATGGTATCAAAAGTTGATTTGAAGAAACATTGTTCTTTGAAGGCCATGCTCCATATACAAGGGCATGGACTGAGAGCCAACCTTGGGGGTCTCAATGTGGAGGTCAAAGGAGTGGGGAAACAAAAGGAACCTTTAACTGTCAGAGGAGGGGTGAAGGCTTTGCAGTCAGTTCTTCGGGCTTCTTCCTACAAGGATGGTGGGTGCTTTTGCCACCAGTATCAAAAGTTGATCCAAAGAGCCATTGTCCTTTGATGGCCATGCACCATATAGAGCATGGCCTTCAAAAGGACAATGTCTCTTCAGATCAACTTTTGATACTATTATCAAGGTTGGGACTGGTGGCAAGAGCACCCATCATACAAGGGCATGGACTGGGAGCCAAGCTTGGGGGTCTCAATGAGGAGCTTGAAGGTGTGAACAAAAAGGAACCTTTCTTAACACTCAGGAGGGGTGAGGGCTCTGCAGTCAGTTCCTTGGGTTTCTTCCTCCTCTGATGATGATGATGGATGCTCTTGCCACCAGTAGCACCCTTGATAATGGTATCAAAAGTTGATTTGAAGAGACATTGTTCTTTGAAGGCCATGCTCCTCATACAAGGACATGGACTGGGAGCCAACCTTGGGGGTCTCAATGACGAGGTCGAGGAAGTGAAGAAATGAAAGAAACCTTTCTTAACAGAGGAGGGGGTGAAGGCTTTGCAGCGAGTTCCTTGGTTTTTTCTTCTGAAGATGGGTGCTCTTGCCACTAGTAGAATCCTTGATAATGGTATCAAAAGTTGATTTGAAGTGAAGTTTGAAGGTCCTGCTCGGCTTGGGGGTCTCAATGAAGTAAAGAAATGAAAGGAACTTTTCTTAACGCTCAGAGGCGGGGTAAAGGCTTTACAGTCTGTTCCTTGGGTTTCTTTCTCCGGGACGATAGGTTCTCTTGCCACCAGCATCAAAAGCTGATCCAAAGGAGACATCCTTTGAAGGCCATGCTCCTTTTACAAGGGCATGGACTGGAAGCCAACCTTGGGGGTCTCAATGAGGAGGTCGAGGAAGTGAAGAAATGAAAGGAACCTTTCTTAACAGAGGAGGGGGTGAAGGCTTTGCAGCGAGTTCCTTGGTTTTTTCTTCTGAAGATGGGTGCTCTTGCCACTAGTAGAATCCTTGATAATGGTATCAAAAGTTGATTTGAAGTGAAGTTTGAAGGTCCTGCTCGGCTTGGGGGTCTCAATGAAGTAAAGAAATGAAAGGAACTTTTCTTAACGCTCAGAGGCGGGGTAAAGGCTTTACAGTCTGTTCCTTGGGTTTCTTTCTCCGGGACGATAGGTTCTCTTGCCACCAGCATCAAAAGCTGATCCAAAGGAGACATCCTTTGAAGGCCATGCTCCTTTTACAAGGGCATGGACTGGAAGCCAACCTTGGGGGTCTCAATGAGGAGGTCGAGGAAGTGAAGAAATGAAAGGAACCTTTCTTAACAGAGGAGGGGGTGAAGGCTTTGCAGCGAGTTCCTTGGTTTTTTCTTCTGAAGATGATGGGTGCTCTTGCCACTAGTAGAATCCTTGATAATAGTATCAAAAGTTGATTTGAAGTGACGTTTGAAGGTTCTGCTCGGCTTGGGGGTCTCAATGAAGAAATGAAAGGAACTTTTCTTAAAGCTCAGAGGAGGGGTGAAGGCTTTAGTCTGTTCCTTGGGTTTCTTTCTCCGGGGACGATAGGTGCTCTTGCCACCAGCATCAAAAGCTGATCCGAAGAGACATCCTTTGAAGGCCATGCTCCTTATACAAGGGCATGGACTGGAAGCCAAGCTTGGGGGTCTCAATGAGGAGGTCGAGGGCCTGAAGAAATGAAAGGAAACTAACACTCCGAGGAGGGGTGAAGGCTTTGCAGTTGGTCATTTGGGCTTCTTCCTCCAAGGATGATGGGCGCTCTTGCCAATGGTGGCATCCTTGATAATAGTTTTTATAAGTTGATCGGAAGAGACGTCCTTTGAAGGCCATGCTCCTTATACACGGGCATTGCACTTAAAAAATATATCTGACGACAAGGTCCACTCTGGTCCCCAACCCCTGGAAGTCTATACATACCTTGCAAGGCTGGAAATGTCACCTCGCCCCTGTCATGGCCTGTGCGGAGAGCTGCTCTCGACTGCTACCAGCGCCCGCTCTCTTTGAGGATTGGTCCAAAGAAAGGAAAGTGTTGCGTCATCAGAACAGAGAGGAGAGCTATGTAGGACGCAGTACCACCTTCTATGCACCAGGTGGCATCACTGACCTTCAGTTATCTAAGCAGTAAATCCTCATACAATCGCTCCCAACATGGCGGCGATACAAGAATTGCGTCGGTATTAATCAGTGCAAAATACAGGACGGAACCGGCACAAAGTTTCTGGGTAACACTGCTCAGGTCAACACTTTAGGGGAGCATGTAACCCCCGGGCACAGGGCTACCTCCCCTTCCTCTCACCCTATTGGCTGGCCACCTAGTTGCCCCCGACAGTCCTCAGCTCCGAGTTATAACCCCTCCCCCTTTTCCTCTGGGCTTTAGTTACAAAGTAAGATTGCAGAGCTGAAGGACATGAGCCAGAGGTCACACCCCTAACTGTGCAGGCAGTGGAAGAGGCCCCCCCCCCCAGAGGTCACACCCCTAACTGTGCAGGCAGTGGAAGAGGGGCCCCCTCAGAGGTAACACCCCTAACTGCAGTGGAGGAACCCCCCCCACCAAAGTTTACACCCTCTAACTGTGCAGGCAGTGGAGAAAGCCCCCCCCCCCCGGGAGTTTACACCCTTTACTGTGCAGGCAGTGGAAGGAGCCCCCAGAGGGGTAAGTGGCCCCCAGAGGTCACACCCCTATCTGTGCAGGCAGTGAAAGAGAGCCCCCCCAGAGGTGTCACACCTCTAACTCTGCAGGCAGTGGTGAAAGCCCCCCCCCCCCTGGAGTTTACACCCTTTACTGTGCAGGCAGTGGAAGGCCCTCCCCCCAGGTCACACCTCTTACTGTGCAGGCAGGGGAGGAGAAGCCCCCCCCCAGAGGTCACACCTCTAACTGTGCAGGCAGTGGAAGGCCCTCCCCCCAGGTCACACCCCCACCCCCCCCAGAGGTCACACCCCTTACTGTGCAGGCAGTGGAGGAAGGGGCCCCCAGAGGACATTCCCCTAACTGTACAGGCAGATGAGGAAGGGGAATCCCAGAGGCCCCACCCCTAACTGTGCTAGTAGTGGGGGTAGGGCCCTTCCAGAGGCCACACCCCTAAATGTGCTGGTGATGAAGGAATGCCCCCCAAAAAGGTCACACCCCTAATTGCGCAGGTAGGGGAAGGGCCCCCCCCCCCCCCCAGAGTTTATACCCCCTAACTGTGCTGGTGGTGCCCCCCGAGGACATATTCCTATCTGTGTTGGTGGTGGAGGAAAGGGTCCCCCAGAGGCCACACCCCTAACTATGCAGGCAATGGAGGAAAGGGACCCCCAGAAGCCACACCCCTAACTGTACTGGTAGCGGAGGGATGGGGAAACCCATAGGCCACACCCCTAACAGTGCAGAAAAGGGTCCCTCTTGCGGGAGGTCACATTCCTCCTCTATAACCAGCAGAAAAAAGGGCTTTCCTGGGAGGTTACACCCACATTGTTCTGATTGGCAGAGCAAGAGGTCCCCCAGAGGCCACACCCCTTACTCTGTGGGATAACCAAAGGCAAAAAGATTATTTTGGAGATCACACCCCCTACTCAGGAAGGGGGGGGGTCTCAGTGGCCACACCCACTACCACCGTCTTCCTACACGGATCACATCTCCCCCTGCCTCTCTCCTCCCAGAAGAACCAGCAGCGAATCACAACAAACGGCCATGTTTTGCGGCGGACGGACGAAGGAAGGGGGCGGCGGGGAAACGCATCGGGTATCACAAACCATTTATTGTGTTTTAAAATATTTTCACTTTCTTTAAAAAAAAAAAAAAGAAAAAAAGAAAAAAAAAAAATGTACACAGAGGAGGCGGAGACTCGCCACACGCAGTTTATATACAGTCCAGTAAGAAAATAAGAGATTTCTATAAATGGCCGGCCTCCTGCGCACAGATGGGGCGTCGTCCAGTCTGCGGGGGAGAGGAAAAATGGCCGCCAGGTATTCGATGTCATCAAGGAGTCGGGGGGGGGGGGAATCATCGACCGGCCAATCGCAGCTGTGAACAAATCATCAGCTGACCCGCAGGTCACGTCAGCATCCACTAGGGCAGAGTGGGGGGGGGCGGGGCTATCAATCGCTGTCCGATCCCACCGCCGCAGAGCCCTTCCTCTTCCGCTTGCTGGGCTTTGGCTTTGCGTCTTCCTCTTCCTGGAAAAGCAAAAAAAAACACATTCGTTATGACGGCGAATATATCCTGACCCCGCCTTCTGCCCCGCCCACCGCTACGATACAAAATAACCCAAAGCAATGGAGCTTTTGCTTTACATCCCTTATGCCCCGCCCACCAGAACACAGGTAACCCCCCCCCCCTCCCCCACTGCCTGCCCGACTCTCACCGAGGCGCTGCTGGACGCAGACGACTCCTCCATGTTGGTTGGCTGCGCTGTGGTCTTCCTGCTGCGGGGGCTGGTCATGGGACCTTTCCGCCGGTTCTTTGGCGTCTTCGTCGAGTCCTCGTACTCCTCCGCCAGCGAGAAAAGGTCGCTGAACCTGACAGATGGAACACAGCAATGTGAGTGGGGGACACAGCGCCACCTCCTGGAAAAAAAAAAGAAAGAGGTGGTACCGCGCCTCAGAGGTGGCAATTACAGTAAGCGGACAGATGAGAAACACAGCGCCACCCCCTGGCCAGAATAGAGGGTACTGCGCCTCAGAGGTGGTCATTACAGTGAGTGGACAGACGGGGGACACAGCGCCACCTCCTGGGAAAATAAAATACATCTCAGAGGTGGTCATTACAGTGAGTGGGCAGACTGGGGACACAGCGCCACCTCCTGGGAAAACAAAATACTACATCTCAGAGGTGGCCATTACAGTGAGTGGGCAGACTGGGGACATAGCGCCACCTCCTGGGAAAACAAAATACTACATCTCAGAGGTGGGGATTACAGTGAGTGGGCAGACTGGGGACATAGCGCCACCTCCTGGGAAAACAAAATACTACATCTCAGAGGTGGCCATTACAGTGAGTGGACAGATGGGAACACAGCGCCACCTCCTGGGAAAATAAAATACGACATCTCAGCGGTGGCCATTACAGTGAGTGGGCAGACGGGGGACACAGCGCCACCTCCTGGGAAAATAAAATACTACATCTCAGAGGTGGCCATTACAGTGAGTGGGCAGACGGGGGACACAGCGCCACCTCCTGGGAAAATAAAATACTACATCTCAGAGGTGGCCATTACAGTGAGTGGGCAGACGGGGGACACAGCGCCACCTCCTGGGAAAATAAAATACTACATCTCAGAGGTGGCCATTACAGTGAGTGGACAGGCGGGGGACACAGCGCCACCTCCTGGCCAAAAAAATAAAATATAGGAGGTACTGCACCTCAGAGGTGGGCATTACGCTGAGTGGGCAGACGTGGGGAAAAAAAAGAAAGAGGTGGTACTGCACCTCAGAGGTGGCAATTATAGCAAGTGGACAGATGAGAAACACAGCGCCACCCCCTGGCAAAAATAGAAGGTACTGCACCTCAGAGGTTGCCATTACGGTGAGTGGACAGACGCCATCTCCTGGGGAAAAAAAGTAAAGCATCTCAGAAGTGGCCATTACTGTGAGTGGGCAGATGAGGGACACAGCACCACCACCTGGCAAAAAGGGTACTACATCTCAGAGGTGGCAATTATAGTGAGTGAACAGATGAGAAACAGCACCACCTCCTGGGGGAAAATAAAAGTAGGTACTGGACCTCAGAGGTGGCCATTACTTTGAGTGGGCAGATGGGGGTACAGCACCACCTCCAGGCAAAAAGAGGTGCTGCAACTCAGAGGCGGCCATTACTGTGAGTGGGCAGATGAGGAACACAGCGCCACCTCCTGGCAAAAAATAAAGGGTTCTACACCTCAGGAGGTGGCCATTATAGTGGGAGGACAGATGGGGAGGGGGCGCACAGAGTGCCACCTACTGGCAGAGGTGAGTTACTACACCTATTACAGCTCTATAGAAAAGTGGAAAACCTCCATGGAACTAATTCACCTGCCAAACGATTAGCCAAAAATTGCCCAGCCCCTTGTAATCCCCCCCTGGAGGGTGAGACCACCATTCAGAGTCTGCAGTGCTGTACAATCAGCCTCACCATTCTGCTTCCTTCGCACTACTACTGTAGTACACCCCCCACTTGTGAGCCCCCTGAGCTTTTGTCACCCCTAGGCACTCACTGCAAGCCTGATTTCAGCATTCAGGAGGTGTGTGTGTATAATAAGCAGACAAATAACACCCATTTCTGTGTTCAGCCCCCTTTATGATCTGCTCTCGATCACTCGAGTATTTCTCCAGACATTACTAATCAACCGCATGTCATAACTGAGCAGGTCTGAGGTCCCAGGATGCAATGGGGGCTCTCCCTGCTCTGCATGAATAACCATGCAGTAATGGGGGGAGGGGTGAGCACACAGTTTGGGAGGGTGCTGGGTATAATGAGATGTTCCCATTCTTACTTCATCTTATGCGCCTCATCACAGCTGGCCTGGACGTGCTGGAGAGCCTGCAGGATCGGCGTCTGGCTGAAAACTGAAGAGACAATCGTATACATTACATCCCATAATAATCATCTGCAACTTCATCATTTATAGAATTTACACTCCGGACCTCTATATATATGGGAGACATGCCTGCGGGGGAGGAGTGGAAAGGTGAGTCTGTACTGCTGGGGGGGGGGGGGGGTATATTGGAGACATGCCTGCGGGGGAGGGGAGGAAAGGGGGGGGGGGGGTATATTGGAGACATGCCTGCGGGGGAGAAGAGGAAAGGTGAGTCTGTACTGCTGGGGGAAAGGGGTATATTGGAGACACGCCTGCGGGGGAGGAGAGGAAAGGTGAGTCTGTACTGCTGGGGGGAAAAGGGGGGGGGGTATATTGGAGACATGCCTGCGGGGGAGGAGAGGAAAGGTGAGTCTGTACTGCTGGGGGGAAAATGGGGGGGGGGGGGGGTATATTGGAGACATGCCTGCAGGGGAGGAGAGGAAAGGTGAGTCTGTACTGCTGGGGGAAAAGAGGGGGGGGGTATATTGGAGACATGCCTGCGGGGGAGGAGAGGAAAGGTGAGTCTGTACTGCTGGGGGGAAAAGGGGGGGGGGGGGGGTATATTGGAGACATGCCTGCAGGGGAGGAGAGGAAAGGTGAGTCTGTACTGCTGGGGGGAAAAAGGGGGGGGGGTATATTGGAGACATGCCTGCAGGGGAGGAGAGGAAAGGTGAGTCTGTACTGTAGCGGGCTCCAGGGGGGGGGGAGGAAGGAAGGGGGGAGGGGGGGTAATATTGGAGACATGCCATGCAGGGGAGGAAGAGAGGGAAGGTGAGGGGGGAGGGAGAGGAGTCTGTACTGCTGGGGGAAAAAGGGGGAGGTGGGGGGGGAAAAGAGGGGGGGAGTATATTGGAGACATGCCTGCGGGGGAGGAGAGGAAAGGGGAGTCTGTACTGCTGGGGGAAAAAGGGGGGGGGGGGGCGGGGGTATATTGGAGACATGCCTGCAGGGGAGGAGAGGAAAGGTGAGTCTGTACTGCTGGGGAAAAGGGGGGGGTATATTGGAGACACGCCTGCGGGGGAGGGGAGGAAGCCGTGTACTGTAAACTTGGCGCCGCACTGACAAAGTGCGAGATCATTAAAGCTTTTTAGAAGAGTATGGATGTGTCTGCAGTGACCCAGTCTGGCCACTAGGGGGAGGCAGAGCTCTACCACCAGGCAGGGATGGGGATTGGATGTGATAACGGATCGGTTTAGCGGTAACAGAATTACAGAGCTATAGATAGATCAGAGAATGAATTGCGGGTCCAGCGGGATGATAAAGGAGCCACGACTGCCATAGGAGAGGGAGATGGATGGGGAGGGGGGGGGGAACTATCATAGGGGGGAGAGGGAGATTGGTAGTAAGGGGGGGGCTGCCATAGGAGAGGGAGATGGAAGGGGAAGGGGGGGGGGGTATTGCCATAGGAGGGGGAGATGGGATGGGGGGAGGGGGGGGGTATTGCCATAGGAGGGGGAGATGGATGGGGAGGGGGGGGGGGTATTACCGTAGGAGGGGAGATGGATGGGGGGAGGGGAAGATGGGGGGAAGGGGGGGGGGTTTTTTACTTGCCATAGGAGGGGGAGATGGATGGGGAAGGGGGGGGGGGGGGGGGGGGGGGGGGTTTTGCCATAGCATATCCATAGGGGGGAGATGGCTGATGGGAGGGGGGGATGGGGAAGGGGGATAGGGGGGGCGCTGGATTGCCATCATGGGGGGGGGAAGGGGGGAGGGAGATTGGTGAGAGGGAAGGGGGGGAGCAGGAGTGTAAGGGGGGGGGGGGGGAGGGGGGGGGGAGCGGGAGCTGCCATAGGAGAGGGAGATGGATGGGGAAGGGGGGGTGGGCGGGGGAGGGGAGGCGGGGAGAGGGGGAGCGGGAGAGAGGGGAGCGAGGGGAGGGAGAGGGGGGAGGAGGGAGGGGGGGGGGAGGGGAGAGGGGAGGGGAGGGGGGAGGGGGAGGAGAGGGGGAGAGGAGGGGGAGTGGTATTGCCATAGGAGGGGGAGGGGAGGGGGGGAGCGATGGGGGGGGTATTGCGGGGGGGGACTGCCATAGGAGAGGGATGGATGGGAGGGGAGGGGGGGAGGGCGGGAGGGGGGGAGGGGAGGCGGGGGAGGGGGGAGGGGGACTATGGAGGGGGGGAGGGATAGGAGGGGGGAGAGGGAGATGGATGGGGGGGGGGGGGGTAGATAGGGGGGGGGGAGGTGGGTGGCGGGGAGGAGGGGGAGGGGAGGGAGGAGGGAGGGGCCGAGGGAGGGGGGGAGGGGGGGGAAGGGGGGCGGGGAGAGGAGGAGAGGAGAGGGTGAGGAGGGGGATGTGGGAGGGGGGTATTGCCATAGGAGAGGGAGATGGATGGGGAAGGGGGGGGGGTATTGCCATAGGAGGGGGAGATGGAGAGATGGATGGGGAAGGGGGGGGGGTATTGCCATAGGAGGGGGAGATGGAGATGGGGGGGGAGGGGAAGGGGGGCGGGGGGGGAGAGGGTGGGAGGGGAGGGCGGGGAGGGGGAGAGGATGGGCGGGGAGGGGGGGGGGGGGGTATTGCCATAGGAGAGGAGATGGATGGGGAAGGGGGGGGGGTATTGCCATAGGAGGGGGAGAGATGGATGGGGAAGGGGGGGGTATTGCCATAGGAGAGGGACATGGATGGGGAAGGGGGGGGGGGTATTGCCATAGGAGGGGGAGAGGGATGGGGAGGGGGGGGGGTGGGGTGAGGGGGGGGGTTTGAGAGGGGAGGGGGAGATGGAGGGGGAGAAGGGGGGGACGGGGGGGGGGGGGATGGGGGAGGGGGGGGGTAGGGGGGTGAGGGGGGAGGGGGATGGGGTGGGAGGGGGGGATTGAGGGAGGGGGGGGGGGGGTGTTGGATAGGATGGGGAGAGGGGGGGGGGAGGGGGTGGATGGTGGGGGGGGGGTAGATAGGGGGAGGGGGGGGGGGGTATTGCAATAGGAGGGGAGATGGATGGGGAAGGGGGGGGCTGCCATAGGAGGAAGGGGGGGGGGGCGCTGGTGTCCTGTTTGGAGCTTGAAGGTGCCATAGGGCCACATCACAGGGAGGGGGTCTGGAGGCGGAGCTGGGAACTGGACTGTGTGTGATTGGTTATTAAGAAGGGGAAAGGGCGGGCTAGCTCTAGAGAGTGGAGAGATCAGGAGATATAGGAGGATCTGGGGGTGGGGGATGGGTACTCACAGTTCTGTTTGGTATTGGACAGGTTCAGTCTCAGGTTGTCCAGATGCTCCAGGATCTGCTCCAACGTCAACTGCGCCAACTTACTGCTGGAACTCCGCAGGCTGCCAAGAGAAGAGCGGCGACACCGTTCATATACACCTCCCCCGCAGACAATCGTACCCAACACACCCTGACTAGAGTCGAAACACGCCAGCCTTCTGATGACGTTCTCGAGGAGAGACATAAATTCCGTCACCACAACCTCGCCTGTCCAATCAGAAGACGTATCCAATCACCTCGCCGATAAGATAAAGTTTTCACACCCCGTTAGATTCAGGTTTCTGACCACAGACAGTACATATTATATTGGGAATTCGATCGGCCAAAGACCTGCCAATGGTTTGAAGCTCGGCGCAAGATCTCCAAAAGCAACTCCCCCCCCCCCCCCCCCAACACCACCCCCATGAAATTTTTCAGCGACTGCACCCCATCCCCCTCATCTGTAATTCCAATCAGAGACTTGAGCGTCTGAAAGGAGAACTACCGCTATCCCATGGGGCTCCGGATCTTCAGATGGCGGGAAGGTCCTCTCCGTTTCTACGTTGGTCGCGACATTTGTAGGGCCGCTTACCACTCTCATCTTCTCTGCTGGTCCTGGAGGCCTCTGTTGCAGCCCAGAACGTGGGGCCCCCAGGGGGTGTCGGTGTCCTCAGGGCCCCTCTTGACTTTGCCATGTCTCGATGGTCATAGAAGGTGTCCTGCATGGTGAAGGACTTATTGCTGGAAGCCCTCAATTGACCGCCTGCCAGCATCTGCAGCTTTGGACGATGGCCTTATTCCCCCCCCCCCCCAGGTGAGTTAGTTGGCATGTGACTATGTGCCACTTCAGCTCTTATTAGGGGCTGTTCGGGGGGCTCTGTCCGTTTGGGTCAACTGTTTTCCCTCTTGGGGACCCATTGGTTCCTTCCTTGTCCTTAGTTTCCCTTATCTGGTCCAAGCATCTACCTGGGTGCCACACCCTCCATGACTGGACATTTTTGTGGCCGCTTCCCACTCAAATCTCTCTGCTTCCTAATAGGAGTCCTTCTGGTCCTAGTGGACTCTGTTCAAGCCTTGGACATGGGCCAGAGGATGTTGGTGTCCTTGGGGCCCCCTTTTGACTTGCCATGCCTTGACGGTCATGGAGGGTGTGGCACCCAGGTAGATGCTCAGACCGGACAAGGGAACGACCTGGACACTAAAGGACATGGGCCAAGGGGTGTCCTTGAGACCCCTTTTTGACTTTGCCATGCCTTGACAGCCATGGAGGGTGTGGCACCCAGGTAGATGCTCAAACCGGACAAGACCAGACCCTGGACACTAAAGGACGTGGGCCAAGGGTGTTGGTGTCCTTGGGGCCCCCTTTTGACTTTGCTATGCCTTAATGGTTATGGAGAGGGTGGCACCCATGTAGATGCTCAGACCGGACAAGGGAAGGCCCAAGAAAAGAAGGATGTGGGCCAAGGGGTGTCGGTGTGCTTGGGGCCCCCTTTTGACTTGCCATGCCTTGACGGTCATGGAGGGTGTGGCACCCAGGTAGATGCTCAGATTGAACAAGGGAAGACCCTGGAAAATAAAGACGTGGGCCAAGGTGTGTCAGTGTCCTTGAGGCCCCCTCTTGACTTTGTAATATGTTGATGGTCATGGAGGATGTGGAACTCAGACAAGGGAATGCCCTGGAAACGAAGGACGTGGGCCAAGGGGTGTCGGTCTCCTCAGGGCCCCCTTTTAACTTTGCTTAGTCATAACACTCATGGAAGGTGTGGCAGCCAGGTAGGTGCTCACACCGGACAAGGGAACGACCTGGACACTAAAGGATGTGGGCCAAGGGGTGTCGGTGTCCTTGAGACCCCCTTTTTGACTTTGCCATGCCTTCACAGCCATGGAGGGTGTGGCACCCAGGTAGATGCTCGAACCGGACAAGGGAAGACCCTGGAAACTAAGGACGTGGGCTAGAGGATCTTGGTGTCCTTGGGGCCCCCTTTTGACTTTGCCATGATGGTTATGGAGGGTGTGGCACAGGTAGATGCTCAGACCGGACAAGGGAAGGCCCAAGAAACTAAGGATGTGGGCCAAGGGTTGTCGGTGTCCTTGAGGCCCCCTTTTGACTTGCCATGCCCTGATGGTCATGGAGGGTGTGGCAGCCAGGTAGATGCTCAGATCGCACAAGGGAAGGCCCTGGAAACTAAGGACGTGGGCAAAGGTGTGTCAGTGTCCTCAGGGCCCCCTTTTGAATTTGCTTTGTCATAACACTCATGGAAGGTGTGGCAGCCAGGTAGATGCTCACAGCGGACAAGGGAACGACCTGGACACTAAAGGACGTGGGCCAAGGGGTGTCGGTGTCCTTGAGACCCCCTTTTTGATTTTGCCATGCCTTGACAGCCATGGAGGGTGTGGCACCCAGGTAGATGCTCAAACCGGACAAGACCAGACCCTGGACACTAAAGGACGTGGGCCAAGGGTGTTGGTGTCCTTGAGGCCCCCTTTTGACTTTACCATGTCTTGATGGTCATGGAGGGTGTGGCACCCAGGTAAGATGACCAGACAAGGGAAGGAAACCAGGACAATGAAACGGTACCTTCTGCTGTCCCAACCAATGGTTCCCTGAGAGTGGTAAAACACGAACGAGGGCGGTCAACCCGCAAGCGCCACCCCCCCCCCCCCTCCAACCCGAACAGATGAGAGCGGAAGGGGCACGTACTCGCATGCAAACTAAGTCACAACAAACTCATCCCAGCTGACAGAGAGGTGAGGGGGGCTACAGCCTCCATGTGGGTCCCTGGACTTGGGGGGATAAGAAAGGCCATCATCCAAGGCTGCAGAGGCAGATCCCGACGGGCGTTCAATCGAGGGCTTCCATCAACAAGTCCTTCACCATATGGGACACCCTCCATGACCATCAAGGCATGGCAAGATAAAGAAAAAAAGGGCCCGAGGACACCGGCACCCCCTGCCGCACATTCTGGGAGGGACCTCCAGGACCAGGGGACTCCTACTGGAAAGCAGAAAAGTTTGGGCGGGCCCCCAAAATGCCGCACCTCCCGCCGCCATCCCTTATGACCAGCTGTGCCCATGAATAAAAAAGGAAGATAAAACTAATTGCACCCAAAACATTAACGTTTCCTTTTAATAAGAGAGAAGATTGAGATACCAACAGCGACCAATCAGCAACCACCTTTCCCTGCCATGACGGCAGCAGCTGATGAAAGCTGGATTCTGATTGGCTGTCCTCATTACACCCTGCTCTCAGGCACCGCTCTCCATCTTTCCAATTGCACGTCGCCGGCTTCTCCTTCCCTGTCGGCTCTCTCGCCGTCCTCGGGGGATGTGCGATAATCGCCCCGCTGAGCTCTGGAAGGCACTTCAGAGATGAATGACACCATTGCTGAAGCCTCGAGTGCTCGGCGCTGGAGAGATCTCGAGCCGCGTGCGAATCTCTGCGACGGATAAACACTACTCGGGTCTTGCAACGTCTGTCGCGGCGGAGGGGGGAGGGGGGATTCAGCTGTTCGGCAGACGAAGCTCACCGGGTAAGGGCTCTTCACGTCTCGGCAAAGTAATTATTTTAAGAGTCGCTGGCGGCGACAGCGGACTGACAGACGAGGGAGTTGGGGGGGGGGGGGGACTGTCTATAGCCAAACCTTTCGTACCGAGTAGGGAACGGCTGGAAGCCGCCAGGTTTGGTTTTGCCCTCTGCGCCCCATTGGTGGGATTTACCGTCACCTGACTCAACAGGAAGGTCATTTCCGACTCTAACCGGCAGGACTGAGCGCTGGGGTGAGCTTTGGTGTCACGTCCTCCTTCATTAAGCAGCTGCATTACACTTTATCTGTGCAGTGTTTCTCATGAGGGCGCCACCATCAGAAACCACAGGGCCCCCCATGCAGCCTGACAGGGGCCCCCCACCACCCCCATAACATCCATTATGCATCATCAATCACCTGCCATGCAGCTGCCACAATCTATTTGCAGGGCGCTGGCTGTGCCCCCCGCTGTCCTCTGGTTGGGCCCCCCCCCCCCCACTGTCCTCTGGTTGGGCCCCACCCCCCCCCACTGTCCTCTGGTTGGGCCCCCCCCCCCACTGTCCTCTGGTTGGGCCCCACTGTCCTCTGGTTGGGCCCCACCCCCCCCCCCCCCCCCCCCCACTGTCCTCTGGTTGGGCCCCCCCCCCCCCCCCCCCCCACTGTCCTCTGGTTGGGGCCCACCCCCCCCCCCACTGTCCTCTGGTTGGGCCCCCCCCCCCCCCCACTGTCCTCTGGTTGGGCCCCCCCCCCCCACTGTCCTCTGGTTGGGCCCCCCCCACTGTCCTCTGGTTGGGCCCCCCCCCCCCACTGTCCTCTGGTTGGGCCCCCCCCCCCCCACTGTCCTCTGGTTGGGGCCCCCCCCCCCCCCCCCCCCCCACTGTCCTCTGGTTGGGGCCCCCCCCCCACTGTCCTCTGGTTGGGCCCCCCCCCCCCCACTGTCCTTTGGTTGGGCCCCCCCCCCACTGTCCTCTGGTTGGGCCCCCCCCCCCACTGTCCTCTGGTTGGGCGCCCCCCCCCCACTGTACTCTGGTTGGGCCCCCCCCCACTGTCCTCTGGTTGGGCCCCCCCCACTGTCCTCTGGTTGGGCCATGCTAGATCCCCCCCCCCCTCCTCTCCCGGGAACTCACAGGCGGTGCCGGTTCCCGTTGGGCTCTGACTGCACAGCTATACATTACCATCGGGTGACAGCTATGGAGTACATTGCAGGCGCTTTATATCTGACAATATGCAAATAATTAGAGATTTATGATACTGCACTTAGATCGCGCCCTCTGGTGTCTCTCAGTTGCCGTGGTGACTGCTAACTGAAGCCTGGGGCTGCTCATAGAGCTCGTGGATTGGCCAGGCCTGGGTGGACAAGCCTGAGCAAACGGGTGTGACAGCACTAAATGGTGGGGGGCGGTGATTGTAAAACCAGAAACCACACCCCCCCCTCTCCTCCGCCATGTTTTTCGGTTACATTTAAGGTTGCACCGATACCGTTTTTAAATTTTTTTTTTATTGGCAAACAAGAGTACCGATACCCATACTTTGCGGTACGATTTGCGCAATACAAAATAAATGGGCGTAAATCGCACTACAGAAGAATAGCATGCGATTTTGGACAAAAATGCAGTGCGATATCTGTCCGAAACGCATTGAACCCCTCCCCCCCACCGCTCCTGTGTGTGTGTAGAAAGGGAAGCGCCATCTAGTGGGCAGTTTATTTAAAAATGTTAGGACTTCGCATGAAGTACATATAATGGCCACATGCAAAATCTGCATAGGGTGTCCCGATCCCGCCGATGATAGCAAATCACGGCCACTGGAGGAGCTCACAGGATTGTAGGAGATTGAGGGGGGTCCGCCCCCAAGCTGACATCACTTCCACCCTACAACCACGGGGTCCCGGAACTTCTCCTCCAGTGGCCGTGATTTGCCATCATCGGCGGGATTGGGACACCCTATGCAGATTTTGCATTTGAACTGTACCTAATGGGAGTTATAACATTTTTAATAAAACTGCCCACTAGATGGCGATACACACACCGGAGCGGTGGGGGAATCGCCCCACATTCCTGTTCAAATTGCATGCGATTCCTAGCAGTGCGATTTGCGCCCATTCATTTTGTATTTTGACGCAAATCCCCCCCCGCAGAGTATCAGTTTGGGTATCGGGAGCATTTGTGCGAGTAGCGATAGTCTTGGTGTCGGCACAGACCCCGGTGTCGCGGCACAGACCTCGGTATGGCGGCACAGACCCCGGTATGGCGGCACAGACCCCGGTATGGCGGCACAGACCCCGGTATGGCGGCACAGACCCGGTATGGCGGCACAGACCTCGGTATGGCGGCACAGACCCCGGTTTGCATGGCGGCACTGACCCCGGTATGGCGGCACAGACCCCGGTATGGCGGCACAGACCTCGGTATGGCGGCACAGACCCCGGTATGGCGGCACAGACCCCGGTTTTTATGGCGGCACAGACCTCGGTATTATGGCGGCACAGACCCGGGCTATGGCGGCACAGACCCCGGTATGGCGGCACAGACCCGGTATGGCGGCACAGACCCCGGTATGGCGGCACAGACCTCGGTTATGGCGGCACAGACCCCGGTATGGCGGCACAGACCTCGGTTATGGCGGCACAGGACCCGGTATATGGCGGCACAGACTCGGTATGGCGGCACAGACCCTCGGTTATGGCGGCACAGACCTCGGTTATGGCGGCAATATGGCGGCACAGACCCGGTATGGCGGCACAGACCTCGTTATGGCGGCACAGACCTCGGTATGGCGGCACAGACCCCGGTATGGCGGCACAGACCCCGGTATGGCGGCACAGACCCCGGTATGGCGGCACAGACCCCGGTATGGCGGCACAGACCCCGGTATGGCGGCACAGACCCCGGTATGGCGGCACAGACCCCGGTATGGCGGCACAGACCCCGGTATCGGTGGATCTCCAGTGACATTGAACCCCTCTTACCTCTGCCGTTTGCGGGGCAGGCTGTTGTTCTTGATGAGTAAAGACTTGATGTGTTCCGCCAGGGGGTCGTCGTGTTTCAAGCACCAGTGGCGCAGGATGCTGGTGGTGAACTGGTCGTCGGGGTGGCACGGGCGGCTGAGTACCATCTTCACCATCTCCTCCGTCGGCCTGAAGGAAGAGGAAAAAAAAAAAAAAGAAGGATCACATTGCTTGCCTGACTGCCCTAAGGTGTCCTCAAATCTGTAATGGGCAGAGCTGGAGTGCCTCTAGAGGAATTACATCAAACTGCAGAGCCCATTTTCTCCAGACTCTGCTCTCTCCTCCTATCAGCATGCTCCTTGTTACCACATGAGCACTGGAGTACAACCGATTGTGTCCTCGTGCTGCTTTTCCCTCTACAGTCTGAGCTCTGCTGTACATGGCCTATAAGAGGTCAAATTCAGGTACTTCCATTGCTTGGATTAACCACTTTCCACCTGGGCTATAGCTGAAAAGACAGCTACACCGCGGGCTTCCAGTGCCAGGAGGGCGACCATGGACCTGATTGTGCTGCTCTGTGATCGTTGCGTCCTTCGGACTGGGCTGCTCACAAAACAAGGTAAAGGGCCAATCACAGCGGCCCTTTACCACGTGATCAGCTGTCAGCCAATGACAGCTGATCATGGAAGTAAAGACAAGCCGGTTATCGTCTTTTTTTCTCCTAATGCTGATAACCGGCTTCTGTTACAGGGGCATCAGTCCCACACAGTGCCCACCAGTGCCGCCAATCAGTGCCCTATCATCAGTGTCACCTCTTAGTGCCCTTCAGTGCCACCTCTTAGTGCCCTTCAGTGCCACCTCTTAGTGCCACCTCCCAGTGACCTTCAGTGCCACCTCCCAGTGACCTTTAGTGCCACCTCCCAGTGACCTTTAGTGCCACCTCCCAGTGTCCTTCCACCCCTTGGTGCCCTTAAGTGCCACCTCTTAGTGCCCTTCAGTGCCACCTCTTAGTGCCCTTCAGTGCCACCTCTCAGTGCCCTTCAGTGCCACCTGTTAGTGCCACCTCTCAGTGAACTTCAGTGCCACCTACCAATGCCTATCAGTGCTGCCTTATCAATGCCCATGAGTGCAGACTATCAGTGCCACCCATCAAGTGCCCATCAGTGAAGGAGAAAAACTACAACTACCCGATTGCAAAATATTTAAAGCGGTTCTGCACTCTGTAAAAATTTTTTTTTTTTTTGGGACGGAATATAAAGGATGCTTACCTTTATTGGGGGGACTCACCTGTTCCATCTTCCATCTCGATTGCCGCCGGTTTTCGTCCGATGAAGTTCCTCGTCTTCTTCTTTAGTGCTGGGGGCCATCTTGCCTGTGGGCATGTGAAACACCCACAGGAACTTTAGATGGCCCAGCATGCACCGCCGTTACTCGCGCGTGCGCAGTAACGGCACATCTGCCGTCATCTCACGAGATTTCGGAAGATGCCCGCACTGACTCCTGGGATCAATGACACCAGATCCAGGAGACAGTGCGGCGTGACGATCGACGCAGAGACCCCCGCCCGCCGCCGAAGAGAGAGAAGACCGGAAGTCTTCAATTACAGGTAAGTAAAAAAAAAAAAAAAAAAAAAAACATTTCATTTAGTACTCTTTGCCTGATTGGAAGGCAAAGAGATTTACTAAATGAAATGTGTGCCAAACCGCTTTAACAATCTATGAAAAATGTTTTTTATTTTTTTCAAACATTTTTCGGTCTTTTTTTGTTTCTGTAGTAAAGTGCTCGGTAAGCAAGTGGTTAAATCCTCCCTCCCCTTCAGTCTTGCACAGGTGTACTGGCTCCTCCCCTTCAGCCTTGCACAGGCGTACCGGCCCCTCCCCTTCAGCCTTGCACAGGCGTACCGGCCCCTCCCCTTCAGCCTTGCACAGGCGTACCGGCACCTCCCCTTCAGCCTTGCACAGGCGTACCGGCCCCTCCCCTTCAGCCTTGCACAGGCGTACCGGCCCCTCCCCTTCAGCCTTGCACAGGCGTACCGGCACCTCCCCTTCAGCCTTGCACAGGCGTACCGGCCCCTCCCCTTCAGCCTTGCACAGGCGTACCGGCCCCTCCCCTTCAGCCTTGCACAGGCGTACCGGCACCTCCCCTTCAGCCTTGCACAGGCGTACCGGCACCTCCCCTTCAGCCTTGCACAGGCGTACCGGCCCCTCCCCTTCAGCCTTGCACAGGCGTACCGGCCCCTCCCCTTCAGCCTTGCACAGGCGTACCGGCCCCTCCCCTTCAGCCTTGCACAGGCGTACCGGCCCCTCCCCTTCAGCCTTGCACAGGCGTACCGGCCCCTCCCCTTCAGCCTTGCACAGGCGTACCGGCACCTCCCCTTCAGCCTTGCACAGGCGTACCGGCACCTCCCCTTCAGCCTTGCACAGGCGTACCGGCACCTCCCCTTCAGCCTTGCACAGGCGTACCGGCCCCTCCCCTTCAGCCTTGCACAGGCGTACCGGCCCCTCCCCTTCAGCCTTGCACAGGCGTACCGGCCCCTCCCCTTCAGCCTTGCACAGGCGTACCGGCCCCTCCCCTTCAGCCTTGCACAGGCGTACCGGCCCCTCCCCTTCAGCCTTGCACAGGCGTACCGGCCCCTCCCCTTCAGCCTTGCACAGGCGTACCGGCCCCTCCCATTCAGCCTTGCACAGGCGTACCGGCCCCTCCCCTTCAGCCTTGCACAGGCGTACCGGCCCCTCCCCTTCAGCCTTGCACAGGCGTACCGGCCCCTCCCCTTCAGCCTTGCACAGGCGTACCGGCCCCTCCCCTTCAGCCTTGCACAGGCGTACCGGCCCCTCCCCTTCAGCCTTGCACAGGCGTACCGGCCCCTCCCCTTCAGCCTTGCACAGGCGTACCTGCCCCTCCCCTTCAGCCTTGCACAGGCGTACCGGCTCCTCCCCTTCAGTCTTGCACAGGCGTACCGGCTCCTCCTTTTCAGTCTTGCACAGGCGTACCGGCCCCTCCCCTTCAGTCTTGCACAGGCGTACCGGCCCCTCCCCTTCAGTCTTGCACAGGCGTACCGGGAACCTCCCCTTCAGTCTTGCACAGGCGTACCGGCCCCTCCCCTTCAGTCTTGCACAGGCGTACCGGCCCCTCCCCTTCAGTCTTGCACAGGCGTACCGGCCCCTCCCCTTCAGTCTTGCACAGGCGTACCGGCCCCTCCCCTTCAGTCTTGCACAGGCGTACCGGCCCCTCCCCTTCAGTCTTGCACAGGCGTACCGATTCCTCCCCTGCACTAAAACGCCTTCCTATGATCTCACTGCACACTGTGAGCTTCTCACAATGTGCATCAGGAGCTGCAGCCAGTCAGACAGAGCCTGACTAGTTATCAAATGACTTGCGGTACAACAATGTAACCCGGTGGGTGGGTCATTACAGCAAACACAAGGTCAAGCGAGGACAAACGATGCAAATAAATCGATAGAGAAATATCTGGTAAGATCAGGCTGAGTGATGACTTCTGCGCCCCCCCCCCCCGTTACCCACAATCCCCCGCTCTCCCAGCACACGGCAGAGGCGGTAATAAATTATCCGTCTGATAAGGGATCTCGCTGTACAGGATATTGCAGAGTGTGACACCATCGGACCTGCATACACAACGACTCGCCGGCTCTGCTATTCACCGTCGCCGGCGGGGAAAGTGCAGCACAACCGCCAATTATGGTAAGTGGCGCTCTTATAAAAGGTCAGAGTAATAAACGCTTTTCACGCTGCCCTGTTCTACCCGCTTGTTCGGTATATTGTTAAAGTGTGGCGTAAGTGGGTACTGTGACAGCCGAGACGCCGGTGGAGAAGTCCGTATCCGGCGTCCGTGTCCAGCTCAGGGAGGTGCAGATTATCGGGAATTGGTTCTCCAATCATAATAACAAAAATTGCAACTTACTTTTCCCTGCGGAGCTGCAGGAGGAGGCAGGACAGAGCTTCAGGGTGTTCTGCAAAGGGAAAACAGACATAAAAGTCACCGAAAATGGCAAAGATGTTTTATTAGGTGGTTCCCACATGGTCAGAGGAGATGGAAAGCAACCGGTAGGTGAAGGAAAGTCAAAGAAGAGGCGGGACGGTGGGTGGATCGATATGAGAGGAGGCGGTGGGTGAAGGAATGTCAGGGAAGAGGCAGGACGGTGGGTGGATCGGTATGAGAGGAGGAGGTGGAGTAGGGAATGTCAGGGAAAAGGCGGGACGGTGGGTGGATCGGTACGAGAGGAGGAGGAGGTGGAGTAAGGAATGTCAGGGAAAAGGCGGGACGGTGGGTGGATCGTTATGAGAGGAGGAGGAGGAGGAGGAGGAGGAGGAGGAGGAGGAGGAGGAGGAGGAGGAGGAGTAAGGAATGCCAGGGAAGAGCCAGGACGGTGGGTGGATCAGTATGAGAGGAGGAGGTGGAGTAGGGAATGTCAGGGAAGAGGCAGGCCGGCGGTTTGATCGTTATGGGAGGAGGAGGAGGAGGAGTAAGGAATGTCAGGCATGTCAGGCAAGAGGCAGGATGGTGGGTGGATGGGTATGAGAGGAGGAGGTGGAGTAAGGAATGTCAGGGAAGATGCAGGCCAGCGGTTTGATCGTTATGAGAAGAGGAGGAGGAGGAGGAGGAGGAGGAGGAGGTGGTGGAGTAAGGAATGTCAGGGAAGAGGCAGGATGGTGGGTGGATCGGTATGAGAGGAGGAGGAGGAGGAGGAGGAGGAGGAGGAGGAGGAGGAGAGAGGAGGAGGAGGTGGAGTAGGGAATGTCAGGGAAGAGGCAGGCCGGCGGTTGGATCGGTATGAGAGGAGGAGGTGGAGTATAAAATGTCAGGGAAGAGGCAGGACGGTCGGAATGTGAGGAGGAGGTGGAGTAAGGAATGTCAGGGAAGAGGTGGGACGATCGATACGAGAAGAAAAGATGGTGTTGTCTGGGTTGAGAGACCAACTCACCTTTGTACTTGAGATGCTGCAGGATGGGGATGATGGTCTCCAATGGGACATTGTGGGCCAGGAAGAGCTGCCACGTGCAGTACTGTTCAAAGGTCTCCCATTCCAAACTCTGAACTGGAAGAGAGACACAGACCTTACTGCCCCGCCCACTCAGGATCATGTGACCACCTCAGTACCAATAATGTGACATCAAATAGGGCCGAGAACATCATTGTATCCTGACAACAATAACTTCTAAGCGATACCCAAAAACAAACTGAGCTGTGTGTTGTAAATAGGGGTTGGTCACCAGTAAGTGGCCATCTCTAGAGCCTTTTGTATGCAAGATAGGGATCTTGGCTTGTAAGCTCCTCGGGGGCGGGGACTGATATGAATGTACAATATGCAAAGTGCTGTGTAAATCATCGGCACTATAAAAATACCTGAAAAAAATAATAATAATGAAATAGGTAATAGAGCACCGCCCACCCCGCCAAAACCCCACCCAATCCACAACTTACTCAGAATGTTGAGCACGGAGTCCTTCCGAAACATCACCAGGTTCCCCATCATGACGTGACACACCAGTTCCTGCAGCTGAGAAATACACAGGACGTTACTGGAGCGCCCCTCCTCCCACATACCCATTACTACACATCACAAGCCGAACCCCCTACCTGGGCGGAGTCTATGACGGCCACAATCATGTTCAGGAGCTCTCCGCTCCGAAGCGTTTCGTCTGGAAACTGGAGGGAGACGAGACAAGAGTGAGATCCCCCCGGAAATTCCGTTATACCCAAACCAAGATGGCCGCCCCATCGCTCAGCATGGCTTAGGCTGCTAAGTTATTGAATTATCCAACCACCTCCCAACAACTTCACCGCTCAGATCACCCCAATTCCTGCACCTTCACCCTCAGATCACCCCAATTCCTGCACCTTCACCCTCAGATCACCCCAATTCCTGCACCTTCACCCCTCAGATCACCCCAATTCCTGCACCTTCACCCCTCAGATCACCCAATTCCTGCACCTTCACCCCTCAGATCATCCCCCAATTCCTGCTCCTTCACCCCTCAGATCATCCCCCAATTCCTGCACCATCACCCCTCAGATCATCCCCCAATTCCTGCACCTTCACCCCTCAGATCACCCCCAATTCCTGCACCTTCACCCCTCAGATCACCCAATTCCTGCACCTTCACCCCTCAGATCACCCCAATTCCTGCACCTTCACCCCTCAGATCACCCCAATTCCTGCACCTTCACCCCTCAGATCACCCCCCATTCCTGCACCTTCACCCCTCAGATCACCCAATTCCTGCACCTTCACCCCTCAGATCACCCCAATTCCTGCACCTTCACCCATCAGATCACCCCCCAATTCCTGCACCTTCACCCCTCATATCACCCCAATTCCTGCACCTTCATACCTCATATCACCCCAATTCCTGCACCTTCACCTCTCAGGTCACCCCAATTCCTTCACCTCCACACCTCATATCACCCCAATTCCTGGACCTTCACCGCTCAGATCACCCCAATTCCTGCACCTTCACCCATCAGATCACCCCAATTCCTGCACCTTCATACCTCATATCACCCCAATTCCTGCACCTTCACCCCTCAGGTCACCCCAATTCCTTCACCTCCACACCTCAGATCACCCCAATTCCTGGACCTTCACCTCTCAGATCACCCCAATTCCTGGACCTTCACCTCTCAGATCACCCCAATTCCTGGACCTTCACCTCTCAGATCACCCCAATTCCTGGACCTTCACCTCTCAGATCACCCCAATTCCTGGACCTTCACCTCTCAGATCACCCCCCAATTCCTGCACCTTCACCTCTCAGATCACCCCCCAATTCCTGCACCTTCACCCCTCAGATCACCCAATTCCTGCACCTTCACCCATCAGATCACCCAAATTCCTGCACCTTCACCCCTCAGATCACCCCCAATTCCTGCACCTTCACCCTCAGATCACCCCAATTCCTGCACCTTCACCCCTCAGATCACCCCAATTCCTGCACCTTCACCCCTCAGATCACCCCAAATTCCTGCACCTTCACCCCTCAGATCACCTTAATTCCTGCACCTTCACCCCCAGATCACCTTAATTCCTGCACCTTCACCCTTCAGATCACCCCAATTCCTGCACCTTCACCTCTCAGATCACCCCCAATTCATGCACCTTCACCCCTCAGATCACCCCAATTCCTGCACCTTCACCCCTCATATCACCCAATTCCTGCACCTTCATACCTCATATCACCCCAATTCCTGCACCTTCACCTCTCAGGTCACCCCAATTCCTTCACCTCCACACCTCATATCACCCCAATTCCTGGACCTTCACCTCTCAGATCACCCCAATTCCTGCACTTCACCCCTCAGATCACCCAATTCCTGCACCTTCATACCTCATATCACCCCAATTCCTGCACCTTCACCCCTCAGGTCGCCCCAATTCCTTCACCTCCACACCTCAGATCACCCCAATTCCTGGACCTTCACCTCTCAGATCACCCCAATTCCTGGACCTTCACCTCTCAGATCACCCCAATTCCTGGACCTTCACCTCTCAGATCACCCCAATTCCTGGACCTTCACCTCTCAGATCACCCCAATTCCTGGACCTTCACCTCTCAGATCACCCCCCAATTCCTGCACCTTCACCTCTCAGATCACCCCCCAATTCCTGCACCTTCACCCCTCAGATCACCCCAATTCTGCACCTTCACACCTCAGATCACCCCAATTCCTGCACCTTCACCCCTCAGATACCCCCCAATTCCTGCACCTTCACCCCTCAGATCACCCCCAATTCCTGCACCTTCACCCCTCAGATCACCCCCCAATTCCTGCACCTTCACCCCTCAGATCACCCCCCAATTCCTGCACCTTCACCCCTCAGATCACCCCCCAATTCCTGCACCTTCACCCTCAGATCACCCCAATTCCTGCACCTTCACCCCTCAGATCACCCCCCAATTCCTGCACCTGCATAGAGTGGGCTGTACCTCGCTGTATATGGAGGGGGTCAGGTAACACAGCAGACGCACGTCATCCTCCTGGCAGGCCTTCATGTCCATCATCAGGCAGGTGTGCAGATCCCCGAGTTGGGTGGCCTGAGCAAACGACTCGTATAAATTCATCTTCCCGGCTGCGGCTTTGCTGCAGAAAGGAAGCCATGGGGGGGGGGGGGGGGAGAATTAGAGGCCAAAGTGGAGGTGCGATGGGTGACAGTGTGCAGAGAAACAAGCCCCTCCCCCCAACCAATCACAATCTTCCCTTCTGACAAAATGAAATCCTATCAACTGCTAAGCTAAGGGGCCACAATAACAATTTTGGTTTTCAGATTTTAACATACGATGGAGATGGTGGTGATGGGAAAACTCGATCCACCCCACCAATTCCTGACCACGGCAGCCACCTCCATCCCTGGGCACATCTGTCTGATCCCTGAAAACACGACACTGAATTGTGGCTAGTCGTACAAACACATATAGATGTGGGCTCATCCTGCACTGTGGGTGTGTGTCGATGTGTGTGGCTACGCGTTTCGTAGGACACCCCCCTTTTGTCAAGCCTCAAAGGGCCTTGAAACTTGTAGTCACGCCCATCAACATACTCCCACAGTGTGACAAAATCAGGCTGCATCTTGAAAACCGAAGCCGCTGTAAAGCACTGAAGCCCCTCGGCTGTGTCCACCTACCCCCCCCCCCCCCCCCCGGGCTCTAGTGCCACGGAGAAGCATTAGCGATCTGTGCATCTACATCTGTACATATTGTTTATAGAATTTCATGCCCTCCTGAAACTGCTTCTCCGAGTTCCCCTTTAACCTCTGGTGGCGCTACTGTTTTCTTGACACTCCAGGCCTGATCTTCTGCTGGATCCTCAGGGTTGGCATCTCCAGTCCGAGGTTCTTCCATCCACATCCACTGGTACTCGTGTTCCCCCCCGTCTCGTCTGTTCCACGGCCAGAGGCGATTGGGTCGGAGATACAAGGAGAGGCCACTCTTGTCATTTCAGGTACGGGACAAGTAGGTCGATCTCAGCAATGGTGCCTTCCATTGGCGCGTTTTTGCTCCAGGTCAGTGACTCATACTACTCAAGCTTGAACAGCGAGGCCAACAGTAGGGGCTCAGGAATGGTCAATGGTTTTCCCAGCCCAGGTGTCTAACGTGCATTTCTAGACTGAAATCACAGAATTCAGTAGATGCCGATAGTACATACTGGCATTTTCTCCAGCTTGGTCCTTCGATGTTCACACAGATCCTCTGAAAAATAATAGCCCCCCCCCCGGAAGTGTCAAGGCTGATCTACACTTTACTGATCACCCAACACACATAATGAGGGGGGTGCGGCGGAGGTCCGGGTAGAGGGGGGCGCGGCGGAGGTCCAGGCAGAGGGGGGCGCGGCAGAGGGCCGGGGCAGAGGGGGGCGCGGCAGAGGGCCGGGCAGAGGGGGGCGCGGCAGAGGGCCGGGCAGAGGGGGGCGCGGCAGAGGGCCGGGCAGAGGGGGGCGCGGCAGAGGGCCGGGCAGAGGGGGGCGCGGCAGAGGGCCGGGCAGAGGGGGGCGCGGCAGAGGGCCGGGCAGAGGGGGGCGCGGCAGAGGGCCGGGCAGAGGGGGGCGCGGCGGAGGTCCGGGCAGAGGGGGGCGCGGCGGAGGTCCGGGCAGAGGGGGGCGCGGCGGAGGTCCGGGCAGAGGGGGGCGCGGCGGAGGTCCGGGCAGAGGGGGGGCGCGGCGGAGGTCGGGCAGAGGGGGGGCGCGGCGGAGGGGGGGGCGGGCAGAGGGGGGCGCGGCGGAGGTCCAGAGGGGACGCGGCGGAGGTCCGGGCAGAGGGGACGCGGCGGAGGTCCGGGCAGAGGGGACGCGGCGGAGGTCCGGGCAGAGGGGACGCGGCGGAGGTCCGGGCAGAGGGGACGCGGGTGGAGAGGTCCGGGAGAGGGGGGCAGAGGGGGAGAGGTCGGGGGGGGCGCGGCGGAGGTCCGGGCAGAGGGGACGCGGCGGAGGTCCGGGCAGAGGGGACGCGGCGGAGGTCCGGGCAGAGGGCACTGCCAGCCATGTCTCAGAACAGAGAAAACATTTCATCATTCAGGAAGCCGTGTTCCCTGATTAGGAGGGAAATTTGTTCTGTCAATTAATTAGTTGCAATAAACAATCCGGACACAGAGAACAGACACTGGATGTTATTAAGTAGGAGAAGAAAATAATGAGGAGGATTAAATCCCTGACCTGATACAGACCCTGCCGGGGGAGGGGAAGCAATCTCACAGCCGACGCCAAACACGGTACTGACCCCATCCATCCTATCATATATTAGTCTCCTACCACCCACCCATCATATTCAAAACCTTCGTATATCAGTCTCTGGTGCCCCAACCTATCACACGCCAGTCTCTGGTGCCCCAACCTATCACACGCCAGTCTCTGGTGCCCCAACCTATCACACGCCAGTCTCTGGTGCCCCAACCTATCACACGCCAGTCTCTGGTGCCCCAACCTATCACACGCCAGTCCCTGGTCCCCCAACCTATCACACGCCAGTCTCTGGTCCCCCAACCTATCACACGCCAGTCTCTGGTCCCTCAACCTATCACACGCCAGTCTCTGGTCCCTCAACCTATCACACGCCAGTCTCTGGTCCCTCAACCTATCACACGCCAGTCTCTGGTCCCTCAACCTATCACACGCCAGTCTCTGGTCCCTCAACCTATCACACGCCAGTCTCTGGTCCCTCAACCTATCACACGCCAGTCTCTGGTCCCTCAACCTATCACACGCCAGTCTCTGGTCCCTCAACCTATCACACGCCAGTCTCTGGTCCCTCAACCTATCACACACCAGTCTCTGGTCCCCCACCTATCACACGCCAGTCTCTGGTCCCCCACCTATCACACACCAGTCTCTGGTCCCCCAACCTATCACACGCCAGTCTCTGGTCCCCCAACCTATCACACGCCAGTCTCTGGTCCCCAACCTATCATACGCCAGTCTCTGGTCCCCCAACCCATCACATGCCAGTCTCTGGTCCCCCAACCTATCACACGCCAGTCTCTGGTCCCCCAACCAATCACATGCCAGTCTCTGGTCCCCCAACCTATCACACGCCAGTCTCTGGTCCCCCACCTATCACACGCCAGTCTCTGGTCCCCCAACCTATCACACGCCAGTCTCTGGTCCCCCAACCTATCACACGCCAGTCTCTGGTCCCCAACCCAATATATTCGAGTCTCCTTTCCCCAAACTGATGTATACCATTCTGAGTTCCCCAACCAATCGTATACCATCTTCACCTTCACCAGGCTATAGTATAACATTCTCTATTCCTAAACCAATCATACACCAGTCTCCGTCCCCCAACCTATCATATAACTGTATCCATTCCTCCATCCTATCATACTCAAGTCACCATTCTCCAACCTATCACATACCAGTCTCCACTCCGCAGCATATCATATAGCAGTCTCTGTTCCACAACCTATCATATTGCAGTCTCCGTTTCCCAGCGTATACCCCCCTCTTTATTGCCCAGCCCATCCAATGCCAGTCTTTGCTACCCCAACCCATCACATCTCCTTACCTGGCCTTTAAGTAGTACAGCAGGTGATAGCCAATCTTGGGCTGTTTCTGATAGAGTTCAGACAGCAAGTCTAGAAGAAGGGAGAAGCCATTGCTATCTTCTTGCATCTGGATCAGGTTTCTGGAGACGGAGAAGATAAAGAAAAAAGTGAAGATGATAAAGTCTTGGTGGGGCGGAGTAAAGAGGATGTAAGGAAGACTTACCTAAATATCAGGTAGAGGGGTTTCCCGACAGTCTCCTCCAGAGACCTGATAAATACATGCAAACATCGTCAGAGGGCAACCAAACCAATAGAGGAGGTCCAACAAAGTGTCATTTATCCAGATCAGTCTAAATATTCCACTGCTATTTCCTTTGAGGCCAACCACAGTGTCTCTACGTGGTACCACCCAACCCCACCAACACCAAAGGCCCAGCGTCCCACAGAGACCACCAACATAATTCTTTGATCCTCTTTTACAAAACATTTCCAATTGTCGACCCATAGGCCAAATGTCCCAGCCAACCCTCAGTCCTTCATATGACACCGATATGACCACTACAGGCCACTGTCTCACAGATCTTACCTCACAATGTTGTATGTGATCCTTCAGAAGGTGGCCGGTATACTGCTGGCAGTACGGTAAACTGCTAAAGCTCCACATTTATGGGCTTCATCACCCCTACTGCCCCTCACATTCTGCCTTGTGTGACTAAACTACCCTAGAATATCTGGTGCCGTCACAAACCTGGAAAAATGTGGGGCCTATCCACAGAGTATATAGGGGGGTATTATTATAGACCATCATCCAAAATTTAAATGGAAAGATTTTTTGGTGATCTGGTTACCAACCCAGAAGACCAAAGAGTAAAAAGGGGGAGCTAGTGGACTATTGCGGAAAATTAGATCACAATATAAGACAGATATAAAAGTTTTTACCAATTTATTACAGAACAAAAGAAACAAAAAACAAAATCTAAACACAACATATAGGGGGCACCCTTGGACCGGGAGGCATGTCCGGTGTTTGACTCGTGGTGGTAATTTATCTCCATGCCTTGGGCCGTCCCGCTTATTCGGGGCATTATCCACCCCTATACGTTGGCTCAGTGCTCGACGAATACCAGGCGCCAGGTCGCATTGGCGACTAGAATTAGCGACCTGGCGCCTAGGGCAGCACAGCTGGGGGTTATTCTGTCTTCATAGAGCACCCCCCCCCCCCGCCGCGCGCGATGGGCCACGCCGGCCGGTAATTGAGGCCCCCCGGCTTTGCGGCCTTGTGCAGTCCTATGGTACCTTCTATAATCTGGCGCCCTCTTGTGGTGGCCGTTGGTATGACACCCAGCAATACTAATATGTTTTGTTTTCACTGCCTGCCTATCTCCTTCACTTAGAACCCCCAAACATTTATATATATATATATATCTATATATATATATATATATATATATTTAGTTTTCTAACACCCTAGAGAATAAAATGGCGGTCGTTGCAATACTTTCTGTCACACCGTATTTGCGCAGCGGACTTACAAGCGCACTTTTTTGGGGAAAAAATACTTTTTTTAATTAAAAAATAACACAACAGTAAAGTTTGCCCAATTTTTTTTTTTATATTGTGAAAGATAATGTTACGGCGAGTAAATTGATACCAAACATGTCTCGCTTCAAAATTTTGCCCGCTCGTGGAATGGCGACAAACTTTTACCTTTAAAAATCTCCATAGGCGACATTTAAAAAATTTTTACAGGTTGCATATTTTGAGTTACAGAGGAGGGTCTAGGGCTAGAATTATTGCTCTCGCTCTACCGATCGCGGCGATACATCACATGTGTGGTTTGAACACCGCTTTCATATGCGGGCGCTACTCTTCTGCAAACAAGCTCGGCGGGACGGGGCGCGTTTAAAATTATTTATTTTTTTCTTATTTATTTTAACTTTTAATTTTTTCACTGTTCTTTTAAAAAAAAAAAATTTTGTGTCACTTTTATTCCTATTACAAGGAATGTAAACATCCCTTGTAATAGAAAAAAAGCATGACAGGACCTCTTAAATATGAGATCTGGGGGGGTCAAAAAGACCTCACATCTCATCTTTACACTAAAATGCAAAAAAAAATAATTGCCATTTGAAAAAATAAAATAAAAAATGTCCCTTTTTAACCACTTCAGCCCCGGACCAATTTGCAGCCAAAGGACCAGGCCCTTTTTGCAATTCGGCACTGCGTCGCTTTAACTGACAATTGCGCGGTCGTGCGACGTGGCTCTCAAAACAAAATTGGCGTCCTTTTTTTCCCCACAAATAGAGCTTTCTTTTGGTGGTATTTGATCGCCCCTGCGGTTTTTATTTTTTGTGCTATAAACAAAAATAGAGCGACAATTTTGAAAAAAAAGCATTATTTTTTATTTTTTTGCTATAATAAATATCCCCAAAAAATATATAAAAAATCATTTTTTTTCCTCAGTTTAGGCCGATACGTATTTTACATATTTTTGGTAAAAAAAAAAATCGCAATAAGCGATTATTGATCGGTTTGCGCAGAAGTTATAGCGTTTACAAGATTGGGGATAGTTTTATAGCATTTTTATTAATCATTTTTTTTTTATTATTAATGGCGGAGATCTGCGATTTTTTTTTTTTTGTAACTGCGACATTATGGCGGACACATCGGACATTTTTGACACATTTTTGGGACCATTGTCATTTTTACAGCAATTAATGCATTTAAATGCATTGATTTCTGTATAAATGACACCGGCAGTGAAGGGGTTAACCACAAGGGGGCAGTGTAGGGGTTAAGTATGCCTAGGGGGTGTGTTTTTTACTGTGGGGGGGGCGTGGCTGTCAGCTAGTGAATGCTGATCTCTGCTCCAATCACAGGGAGCAGAGATCGGCGGCGTCACTAGTTGCTAGGCAGAACGGGGAGATGCTGTTTATCTCGGCATCTCCCCGTTCAGCCGCCCCGTGAGACGATCGCGGATGTCCCCGCGGCGATCGAGTCCGCGGGGGACCGCGATCGGACTCACGGGGGTCCCGACTCACGGCGCGGGAGCGCGCCGCTCACGGCGCTCTCCCGATGGCACGGACAGGCTAAAGGAGGGACGTATATATATATATATACGCCCTCCTGCCTGTACGTGCCATTCTGTCGACGTATATCTGCGTGCGCCGGTCGGCAAGTGGTTAAATATGAGATCTGGGGGGGGTCAAAAAGACCTCACATCTCATATTTACACTAAAATGCAAAAAAAATAAATTGCCATTTGAAAAAATAAAATAAAAAATGTCCCTTTTTAAGAGCTATGGGCAGAAGTGACGATTTGAAGTCTCTTCTGCCCTGCAGTGACTTGGAGACGGGCGGGGCATCTTCCCGCTCACTCGTCTCCATGTCATTAAAAAAAAAAGAAAACTGGCTCCTAACTTTTTTAGCTGGCTCCTAGATTCCAAGCAAATTTGTCAAGCCCTGCGTAATAATATAGCCATTTACCGGACTACATTTACCGTATTGAACCACCAGTACATCACATCAGTAGCCTCCCGACGCCTCCTGGTTCTCACGGTTTTAGGTGTCCTTGTTGCTTGGTCCATACCTTCTCCCCCAATCGCCGCGGGAGACTTTGCCTGGGTGTGCTCGCTATTTCCTGATCGTGCTCGAGTTGGATGTATATATATTTTTTGAAGAAGCCACTAACGTGGCGAAACTAGTCAAAATAAAAATATTGAAACCATCCACTATATGTACGTTTTTTAGTATATATGTTGTGTTTTTGTTTTTTGTTTCTTTTGTTCTGTAATAAATTGGTAAAAAAAACTTTTAGATCTGATCTAATTTTCTGCACCAAGTACCGCAATAGTCCACTAGCTCCCCCTTTTCTCTTTGGTCTTCTGGGTTGACCAAAAAATCTTTCCACCGTCATAAACCTGTTCACTTCTTTTAGCTTCAGTTCAGTTGTAACCCAACAAACGGACATGACATGGCACCTTCAAGAGCTTTGGATCGAGAAGCCTTCTGCCCTTACGGAGAAGAACAAAATATGTGGCCGCAAGGGGTCAGGGGGCACTTACTCATCTGTGATCTCCTCTGGTAGGACCTCTCCCCGGAAATGGTGCTTGAACAACTCATGGAGACAGGAAGCCAAAATGGACAACTGTTCTGAATCAAATTCATCCTGCGAAGAGAAGAGAAGAGAAGAGAGCGTTCACCTCCAAGCCTCCTGTTGGACACTCAGTCATACCCAGGCCTGGGAAGGAGACGAGTAGGGGACATTGCATTGGCCCTTCCAGTGATGAAAGGACTAGTCTACTACAGTGGCGGCTGGTGCTCAAATTTTTGGGGGGGCGCAAAACAAACAGCCTCACTGTGCATCAAACGCTGCCACTGTGCCATTAAATGCTGCCACTGTGCCCATCAAACGCTGCCACTGTGCCCATTAAATGCTGCCACTGTGCCCATTAAACGCTGCCAGAGTGCCCATCAAACGCTGCCAGAGTGCCCCTTCAAGTGCTGCCAGAGTGCCCCTTCAAGTGCTGCCAGAGTGCCCTTCAAGTGCTGCCAGAGTGCCCCTTCAAGTGCTGCCAGAGTGCCCCTTCAAGTGCTGCCAGAGTGCCCCTTCAAGTGCTGCCAGAGTGCCCTTCAAGTGCTGCCAGAGTGCCCCTCCAAGTGCTGCCAGAGTGCCCTCCAAGTGCTGCCAGAGTGCCCCTCCAACGCTGCCAGAGTGCCCCTTCAAGTGCTGCCAGAGTGCCCCTTCAAGTGCTGCCAGAGTGCCCCTCCAAGTGCTGCCAGAGTGCCCCTCCAAGTGCTGCCAGAGTGCCCTCCAAGTGCTGCCAGAGTGCCCTTCAAGTGCTGCCAGAGTGCCCCTTCAAGTGCTGCCAGAGTGCCCCTTCAAGTGCTGCCAGAGTGCCCTTCAAGTGCTGCCAGAGTGCCCCTCCAAGTGCTGCCAGAGTGCCCCTTCAAGTGCTGCCAGAGTGCCCCTCAAGTGCTGGCAGAGTGCCCCTCCAAGTGCTGCCAGAGTGCCCCTCCAAGTGCTGCCACTGTGCCCCCTGCCTGCCCTCTGCACTTACCTTGTCTCGATGTGCAGCTGGTGACGGCGTCAGGCGGCGAGCGGTGTCTCATCGTCCGAGGTCTTCTTCTCCCGCGCTCCTGTCTTTTGCTATGATTGGACGCCTAGCGTCCAATCACAGCGCCTGTGACTTCAGCCAATCAGGTTACAGGTAACAGACCCGGCAACCTGATTGGCTGAGAGGCGGGTCTGTGTTAGGGAAGCGATGTATTCGCTTCTCTAACACAATACTGTGTAATCAGCGAACGCACAGCCGTGCGCCCGCTGTTTACACTTATGGAAGCCTATTAGAGCACACCGCTCTAATCAGGTCGCCTATTAGAGCTTTACAGCTCTAATAGGGCGCTTCCAGAAACACCCCCCCGCTGTAATTCAGATGCCCGGCGCCCGATCAGGGGCCGGACACCTGAATAGGGGGCGGCAGTGGTGACAATAGATAGATTCATGCAATGCATGAATCTATCTATTGGTGATAGAGCGGTGCATACTGCACTGTGCCCGGCGCCCTTTTTTAAAGGGACATGTTTAAATAATTATTTTTTTTTTTAACTGCAAGGAGGGGGGGGGGGCGGCGCCCGGGCGCCCCCAATGGACGGGCCGCCACTGGTCTACTTGGTAAGTGCCGTGTGTAAGGCCTACATTAGATGTCGGGATCGGCAGGTCAAGAGCCACTGGACATTGGAACCCTACAGGAAGGATCTTACCTGGAAATTGGCTCCTGGACCAACATAACCATGCTATACTTGGAAAGCAATTCTCCACTCCGTTTACCCGGGATCATGGCAGCGATAGGAAGGTGGGATATGGTGCTACAAGGCTATTATGGAGCTACACTGACAAAGCCAGCAAGAGAGGAAGTGCCTTCTTCAGATCACCACCTCCGACATCCAACCACCCACCATTGAATGGGACAAGCTTTAACGACACAACACAAAATCAGCCTTCCACATATGGACAGTTACAAGTTTCAAGCAACCTCTTCAGGTCCAGAGCCTCCGCAGGCCAAACTCTTGGCTCCATCACCAACCCTTGAAACAAAAACGCCGCATCTCCGTCCCATAAAAATCAGCAAAACTAAGCTGCTCAACCACAGGCACTCCACCCAAGTCCTCCTCCGAGGAACTTTGCAACCTGCTAGGGCAGTGATGGAGAACCTCGGCACCCCCAGATGTTTTGGAACTACATTTCCCATGATGCTCATGCACTCTGCAGTGTAGATGAGCATCATGGGAAATGTAGTTCCAAAACACCTAGGGGGGGGAAGGTTTGCCCTCACTGTGCTAGGGCTTAGACGCAGGAATCTCTCGGCGTCTCTAAAGGAAGTGGAGTGCGACTTTATTCTTTGTTTGACCCTTAACCACTTCAGCCCCGGACCAATTGGCAGCCAGAGGACCAGGCCCCTTTTTGCGATTCGGCACTGCGTCGCTTTAACTGACAATTGCGCGGTCGTGCGACGTGGCTCCAAAACAAAATTGGCGTCCTTTTTTTCCCACAAATAGAGCTTTCTTTTGGTGGTATTTGATCGCCCCTGCGGTTTTTATTTTTTGCGCTATAAACAAAATAGAGCGACAATTTTGAAAAAAAATGCAATATTTTTTACTTTTTGCTATAATAAATATCCCCAAAAAAATATAAAAAAACTTTTTTTTTCCTCAGTTTAGGCCGATTACGTATTCTTCTACATATTTTTGGTAAAAAAAAAAATCGTAATTAGCGATTATTGATTGGTTTGCGCAAAAGTTATAGCGTTTACAAAATGGGGGATAGTTTTATAGCATTTTTATTAATATTTTTTTTTTTTACTAGTAATGGCGGCGATCAGCAATTTTTATTGTGACTGCGACATTATGGCGGACACATCGGACATTTTTGACACATTTTTGGGGACCATTGGCATTTATACAGCAATCAATGCTATTTAAATGCATTGATTCCTGTATAAATGACAGTTGTAGTGAAAGAGTTAACCACTAGGGGGAGGGGAGGGGTTATGGGCTGTGACGCGTGTGTGTTTTTTTTTTTACATTAGGGGGCGGGGCTGACGTCTGACGTCATTGATCGGCTTTCCCGATGATCGGGAACAGCCAATCAATGACAGTCAGTGTAGGAAGCGCGGGGAGAGGTTTGTTTACACAGACCTCTCCCCGTTCTTCAGCTCCGTGACCCGATCGCGGGACACCAGCGGCGATTGGGTCCGCTGGTCCCGCGGCCGGGGTCACGGAGCTCCCGACCCCGTGCCATTCTGCTGACGTATATATGCAGTGGGCGGTCGGGAAGCGGTTAAAATAAAAGGACAAGTTTTATATCGCTGATCCCCCCAATACTCTCCTCTACTGCATATCATTGGCTTTGACCACTTGACCTCTGGAAGGTTTTACTCCCTTCATGGCAAGGGCATTTTTTTGCTATTCAGCACTGCGATACTTGAACTGGTAATTGCGCGGTCATGCAACGCTGTACCGAAATGAAAACGCAACGGGGCTTCTAAAAAAAAAATTATAAAAAATAATATTGTAAAAATAAATAAAATGAAATGGTAAAAAATTATAAAAAAAATAAAATAAAAGAAACAAAAAAACACTAACACCAGTGGCGTAACTACCGCGGTCACAAGGGTCGCATTTGCCACCGGGCCCTGACAATCTGCCCCCGAGCTCGTAGGGAAGGGCCACAGCCATGGTTTCTTGCACCATGGCCCCGACGATCTGCCCCCGAGCTCGTAGGGAAGGGCCACAGCCATGGTTTCTTGCACCATGGCCCCGACGATCTGCCCCCGAGCTCGTAGGGAAGGGCCACAGCCATGGTTTCTTGCACCATGGCCCTGACGATCTGCCCCGAGCTCGTAGGGAAGGGCCACAGCCATGGTTTCTTGCACCATGGCCCTGACGATCTGCCCCCGAGCTCGTAGGGAAGGGCCACAGCCATGGTTTCTTGCACCATGGCCCTGACGATCTGCCCCGAGCTCGTAGGGAAGGTCCACAGCCATGGTTTCTTGCACCATGGCCCTGACGATCTGCCCCGAGCTCGTAGGGAAGGTCCACAGCCATGGTTTCTTGCACCGTGGCCCTGAAGGTTCTAGTCACGCCTCTAACTGGCACTTTCTGGAAGGGATGATCAGTGGGTGCGATTGGCCACAGCAATCAGCAGGCTCACAGCCAAAATCACTGGCTGCGAGCCTGCTGACTCCAACCGCATGAGAGGCAGGGGGCACGCGGGCGCGTCCGTAAACCTGGAAGTTCGACGCGACATTCTGGTACGTCGCTGAGCCTTGGGGAGCCAGTACTGTCGGCAAGTGGTTCATCTAAAACGTCAGTTTTAAGTAGATGCTTCACAAGCACTTACCTCTAGGATCTGCTCCACTATATCTTGCATCAGCTCGCACTGCGACTCCATATCACTGTAAGATATAAACAAGAAGGCTCCGTGACAGCCGAATACTAAACACATGGGGGTATCAAACCGGCACACAGAGTCACCACAACCAGCACCGGAGGATATCGGAGGACTTAAGTGCTTTCAGAAACTGGTTCTCTTTGCATTCTCTCTCCCGACAGTCCATCCCCCCGTTCTTGGCTGATTTTGTAACAAAGCATATCCTTTCCCTATGAGTTTGTGTAGGGGGGGGTGTCCATTACTCAGGTCTCAGATTACACTCAGCTCCCTGCTCTATGCTGTGCAGCGTGTAGCATCGGATCCACACACCCTGCCTTCTGGAGCTCAGAAATGTTGTGTAAAGTGTGTGCTTTAGGAGGCTGTAGAGGGCTAAACAGATAAACAGATACAACTTATGTAGAAGGATTTGCTTCATCTCTGTGCATCACCTGAGGATAGTCACTTCACTGGGAGTATGGAGGGTGTATAACCCCTTTATGGCTCACCTATCCATGTTAAAGGGTTAAAGCCCCCCCCCCCCTTTAGGTTGCAAGTCTGCATGCATGGATTCCAGACATGCCACAAAAAACAGCAATGAGTACAAATCAAGAGAGGTGCAGTCTGGGAAAATGATGTCATCAGTCAGCTGCATGAAGGAAGAATTTTCCCCACCCCCAGTGATCACTCACTCAGACTGAATGTAATCTTTTATTGACAGGCAGGCGTCAGGAGGTACACAAGCTACTCACCTTTCCTTCTGCAAAGAAACAACTTTCTCTCTCAGCGGCTCCTCCAGCTGCTCCAGATACGGCGTGATGTCCGCCGGCTCCTCAATGATCGCCTCTTTGATGGGGTGAAACCTGAAGTCCCGCTTCTTTCCTGGGGAATGCGAGAAAACATAACAGATGGTTCAGCCTTCAATGTTGGTTGTTTGGTGAAGTCACATGCAAGAGGGGACGGGGGAAGAATTCGGTTATTTTTGGCCTGTCTGGGCTTCTTGTGTGTCACTGTAATGTTAAGGGGGAAGGTTCTACATCCACAGCTAAGGCCCTACATGTCCACAGCTAAGGGGGGCTACGGCCACAGCTAAGGGTGGCTACGGCCACAGCCAAGGCCCTACATGTCCACAGCTAAGGGGGGCTACGGCCACAGCCAAGGCCCTACACGGCCACAGCTAAAGGGGGCTACAGCCACAGCTAAAGGGGGCTACGTCTACATCCACAGCTAAGGCCCTACACGGCCACAGCTAAGGGGGGCTACGGCCACAGCCAAGGCCCTACACGGCCACAGCTAAGGGGGGCTACGGCCACAGCCAAGGCCCTACATGTCCACAGCTAAGGGGGGCTACGGCCACAGCCAAGGCCCTACATGTCCACAGCTAAGGGGGGCTACGGCCACAGCCAAGGCCCTACACGGCCACAGCTAAGGGGGGCTACGGCCACAGCCAAGGCCCTACATGTCCACAGCTAAGGGGGGCTACGGCCACAGCCAAGGCCCTACATGGCCACAGCTAAAGGGGGCTACGTCTACATCTAAAGGGGGCTACGTCTACATCCACAGCTAAGGCCCTACACGGCCACAGCTAAGGGGGGCTACGGCCACAGCCAAGGCCCTACATGTCTACAGCTAAGGGGGGCTACGGCCACAGCCAAGGCCCTACACGGCCACAGCTAAGGGGGGCTACGGCCACAGCCAAGGCCCTACACGGCCACAGCTAAAGGGGGCTACGGCCACAGCTAAAGGGGGCTACGTCTACATCCACAGCTAAGGCCCTACACGGCCACAGCTAAGGGGGGCTATGGCCACAGCTAAGGCCACACGTCCACAGCTAAGGCCACACGTCCACAGCTAAGGCCACACGTCCACAGCTAAGGCCACACGTCCACAGCTAAGGCCCCGTAACTTTGAGGAAGGGCGCTACGCCCACAGCTAAGTCCATCTAGTTTAACCCATAGAAGCTACACCTCCACAGCCGAGGCCCTACACGTCCACAGCCAAGGCCCTACACGCCCACAGCCAAGGCCCTACACGCCCACAGCCGAGGCCCTACACGCCCACAGCCGAGGCCCTACACGCCCACAGCCGAGGCCCTACACGCCCACAGCCGAGGCCCTACACGCCCACAGCCGAGGCCCTACACGCCCACAGCCGAGGCCCTACACGCCCACAGCCGAGGCCCTACACGCCCACAGCCGAGGCCCTACACGCCCACAGCCGAGGCCCTACACGCCCACAGCCAAGGCCCTACACGCCCACAGCCAAGGCCCTACACGCCCACAGCCAAGGCCCTACACGCCCACAGCCAAGGCCCTACACGCCCACAGCCAAGGTGCTGTAACTTTGAGAAAGACGCTATGTCCACTGCTAAGGAACTACATAGTTTGGGTGAAAAAAGACACAAGTCCATCTAGTTTAACCCATATAAGCTACAGCTACGTCCCATAGAAGGCTCTACACGTCCACAGCCAAGGCGCTGTAACTTTGAGGAAGGTGCTACGTCCACAGCTAAGGTGCTGTAGCTGTAACTTTAAGGTATGAAGGCACTACGTCCATGGCTAAGGCGATTATGTCTACACCTAAGGTGCTGTAACTTTGAGGAAGGCACTATGTCCACAGCTAAGCCACCATGTCCACACCTAAGCCACTATGTCTACATCTAAGTAGCTGTAACTTTGAGGAAGGCGCTACACATCCACAGCCAAGGTGTTGTAACTTAAGGGAGGGAGGGACTATGTGCGGCTGAGGTGTCCTTGGTTTCACACAGATCTGGGTGGGCCTGCACTTTACAGAAGCACCAGGGTGTGGCGGTGTGGAGTCACCTATATTTGTAGATGGAAGGGTCTTGTGTTATTAATGTCAGGCACAGCCCGAGTCTCTGGATTGGCCGTCTGGATTACATCCAGGGAACTTTTTGTCATCATCATTTGTGCCGATTTGCTCTTTTCCTCCCCCCAGTTACAAAATGATCAGCTGACTTTTCGCGTCGTCAGTGACTTGTGCAGAGAATTCCAAATTTTGGGCAACCCGGCCCAGCAGGCTCCATCTAAAAATGTTGCACTGACCCACTAATGCAAAGATTTAAGTTGCATTCACCGTAGGAGGAATGTAAAGCGCATCAAGGCTCAAGAACAAACATGTCATCTATTACCCCACACCCAGATTACCCGTCCTTAAAGTTGCGGTAGCTGCATTTGTTTTCTTCTTTCAGGCCAAGTATATTTTCTGCAAGTACAGAAAGATTCCCGCTGACTCGAAATCCCAGTTGTCTTGCAACTTTCTGTGCACTGAACTAAAATCTCAATGTCAACAGCTTTTTTTTTAACAGTCTTTGGCGAACTACAGAACACCTCCCTGCCCCCCCCCCCCTATGGTATGGAGATGAGGGAGTGTTCTGTAGGTAGTCCCTGTCCTAGGGTGACAACGTTTGCTCCCGCAAAGATACAGTACAGTGAGTGTTGTCACCCAAAGACAGGAAGTGTGTAACTGGCAGGATTTCCAGGTGAAAAAGTAAAACGAATGCAGTCGTTTAAAGGACTGGAAAGCTGCAATAAAGTACCGTATTTATCGGCGTATAACACGCACTTTTCCCCCCTTAAAATCGGGGGAAAGTTGTGGGTGCGTGTTATACGCCGATACCCCCAAAAAAAAAAATGACAAAAATGGCAAGCACCGCTGAAAAATAGCGAGCGCTGCCGAAAAAACCTGAAGCGCCCCAGGAAAAAGCCGAGCAGACTGTTCGGCTCTGCTCGTAGTCCCGCCTCCTGCGCTCGCTCCGGAAACAGCAGGGAGGCGGGACCGCGAGCTTAGCCGTCCGAGTCGGCTCGGCTTTTTCCGGGGGCGCTTCGGTCTTTTTAGGCCGTGCTTCTCGGCGGCGGGAAATTTAAACCCGGAAAAAAGACTGAAAATGACGCTGGCAAGCTACAATGACGCTGGGCAAGGCTGCAATTGACGCTGGGCAAGGCTGCAAATGACGCTGGGCAAGGCTGCAAATGACGCTGGGCAAGGCTGCAAATGACGCTGGGCAAGGCTGCAAATGACGCTGGGCAAGCGCTGCAATGACGCTGGGCAAGGCTGCAAATGACGCTGGGCAAGGCTGCAAATGACGCTGGGCAAGGCTGCAAATGACGCTGGGCAAGGCTGCAAATGACGCTGGGCAAGGCTGCAAATGACGCTGGGCAAGGCTGCAAATGACGCTGGGCAAGGCTGCAAATGCGCTGGGCAAGGCTGCAATGACGCTGGGCAAGGCTGCAAATGACGCTGGGCAAGGCTGCAAATGACGCTGGGCAAGGCTGCAAATGACGCTGGGCAAGGCTGCAATGACGATGGGCAAGGCTGCAATGACGATGGGTAAGGCTGCAATGACGATGGGCAAGGCTGCAATGACGCTGGGCAAGGCTGCAATGACGCTGGGCAAGGCTGCAAATGACGCTGGGGCAAGCTGCAAATGACGCTGGGCAAGCTGAAAATGACGCTGGGAAGGCTGCAAATGACGCTGGGCAAGGCTGCAAATGACGCTGGGCAAGGCTGCAAATGACGCTTAAATGTAAGTTGTTTTTTTTTTCCCTAAACTTCCCTCCTAAAACTTTTTTTCCTTAAAATGCCTCCTAAACTTGGGGTGCGTGTTATACGCCGGTACACGTTATACGCCGATAAATACGGCACATTTTTGATTTAGCTTTTCGATAAGCTTTAATGCTGCGTTTAAAAAATAAATAAAAATAAAATAAAAGTAAGACTAGGAGGTCGTACCGTTGTCAGTGGTTTTGTTGTTCAGTTCTTCGTCGTCATCGCTGAACGCGGCCTCCGCGTTGTCGTAGCAGCTCTCCTCTTTGTCAGCTAGGCTGTTCTCCATCTCCATCGATGCGGGTTCTTCTACCTTTACTGAGAAAGAAGAGCCAATCACAGTACTGTGTATGGGACAAAATACCTGTACAATCCAGGAGAGCTTTGAGCTGAGCACTACATATAGATGGCCGCTGATGGGGTTGGGGGAACATGAGTGCTAAATGGGTAGCACTGCAACATTAGCATCTGGGGGGGTTTGGTCCCCAATAAACTATCCATAGAGTTTGTAAATTCTTCCCATATTGGTGCAGATGTTCTGCAGGTGTTTTGGTTCTCTCCAGCAATCCAAAAATCATACTGCCAGCTTAACTGGCCCTACAGGGCCAAAGGCTTGACCATCGCACCTACCCAATTGACCAAAAGGTATGTGGACCCCCCCCCCCCTACAAATGATGGAATTTAGGTGTCTCCAGTGAATGGTCCTGGTAAGCCTCCATCATACAAAAGACATTGTAGACAACTGGGCTCCTCCAACCTTGTGGAACTTTTCCGTTCCCCCATGACTGTGCCAGTGTTCAAAGCCAACTTCATAAAAGACATGGTTTAACCAGTTTGGTGTGGAGGAACTCGAGTGTCCTGCACAGAGCCCTGACCTCAATCCTACTGAACATCTCTGGGGTGAACGAGACACCAATTGTGAGCCAGGTCTCCTTTTTAGTGCCCAACGCAAGGCCTGATGTGTGAGCCAGCTCTCATTTTTTGTGCCCAACCTGATGCGTGAGCCAGGTCTCATTTTTGGTGCCCAACGTGGGGCCCGATGTGTGAGCCAGGTCTCATTTTTGGTGCCCAATGCAAGGCCTGATGTGTGAGCCAGCTCTCATTTTTTGTACCCAATGGGTCTCTTTTTTTGGTGCCCAATGTGAGGCCTAATTTGTGAGTCGGGTCTCTTTTTTGGTGCCCAATGTGCGAGTCAAGTCTCTTTTTTGGTGCCCAATGTGCGAGTCGGGTCTCTTTTTTGGTGCCCAATGTGCGAGTCGGGTCTCTTTTTTGGTGCCCAATGTGCGAGTCGGGTCTCTTTTTTGGTGCCCAATGTGCGAGCCGGGTCTCTTTTTTGGTGCCCAATGTGCGAGCCGGGTCTCTTTTTTGGTGCCCAATGTGCGAGTCGGGTCTCTTTTTTGGTGCCCAATGTGCGAGTCGGGTCTCTTTTTTGGTGCCCAATGTGCGAGCCGGGTCTCTTTTTTGGTGCCCAATGTGCGAGCCGGGTCTCTTTTTTGGTGCCCAATGTGCGAGTCAAGTCTCTTTTTTGGTGCCCAATGTGCGAGTCAAGTCTCTTTTTTGGTGCCCAATGTGCGAGTCAAGTCTCTTTTTTGGTGCCCAATGTGCGAGTCAAGTCTCTTTTTTGGTGCCCAATGTGCGAGTCAAGTCTCTTTTTTGGTGCCCAATGTGCGAGTCAGGTCTCTTTTTTGGTGCCCAATGTGCGAGTCAGGTCTCTTTTTTGGTGCCCAATGTGCGAGTCAGGTCTCTTTTTTGGTGCCCAATGTGCGAGTCAGGTCTCTTTTTTTGGTGCCCAATGTGCGACTCAAGTCTCTTTTTTGGTGCCCAATGTGCGAGTCAGGTCTCTTTTTTTGGTGCCCAATGTGCGACTCAAGTCTCTTTTTTGGTGCCCAATGTGCGACTCAAGTCTCTTTTTTGGTGCCCAATGTGCGACTCAAGTCTCTTTTTTGGAGCCCAACGTAAGGCCCGATGTGTGAAACAGATCTTCTCATCCAACATCAGTACCTGCCTTCACCAATAGGCACAATTAATGAGGGAGCATTCCCAGAAAAATTGAGCCAGCTCCATAAAGACATGGGTTTGACCAGTCTGGTGTGGAGGAACTTAAGTGTCCTGTATAGAGTCCTGTCCTCAACCCTACTGAACACTGTTGGGAAGAATTGGAATGCCGATTGTGAACCAGGTGTTTTTCATTGGTTCCCAATGATATAAGCTTCCAACGTCAGTACCTGACTCCACAAATGGGCACCAATTCCCACAGACGCCCTCCAAAATCTTGTGGAAAGCCACAAAAGGGTTAAAACTACTTGTTAAAGGAGAAGTCTCCTTAACCTTTTTGTTGGTTATTCCTGTCCCAGAGGAAAAAAAGTGCACGTACCCCTTTCTCCCATCCTCCTGGGTCAGCGATGGTGAACCTTGGCACCCCAGATGTTTTGGAACTATATTTCCCATGATGCTCATGCACTCTGCAATGTAATTGAGCATCATGGGAAATGTAGTTCCAAAACATCTGGGGTGCCAAGGTTCACCATCACTGGTCTAGGTGGTTTGGATCCAGAGCACAATCCCCCCACCACTGTGACAATGCTGCTCACGAGATGATATATTTCATTAGTTCTGAATGACAGCACTTGTCTCTGGCAGCAGGCGCATGCCCAAGACAAGCCCGTCACTACTACTGCACGGGTGTTCCTTAATGGAAGTTCCTGCAAAACCCAGTAGCTGCTGCCTCCTCTGCTATTGTCTCCTGTCGTCATTCAGAAGAAAGAGAACAGAGAAAAATTTCCAGTGGGTGACCGCAATGACTGCAGCAGACAAAGAGATCGTATACAGGTACCAGGAGAAGAGGAGTTGAGAACGAGATTGGCAGTGGGAAAGTAATGACAACAGGAGGGCGCAGTAGAGGAGGCAGTAGCTACTGGGCTTTGCTGGAACTTCCATAAAAGGAACAAACCACAAATTGGGCTTCACACAAGGGAGGAGCTCACAGCCCAAAAAAAAAAAAAAGAAAAGCACTGTCACTACTACTGCACGGGTGTTCTTAAATGGAAGTTCCTGCAAAGCCCAGTAGCTGCTGCCTCCTCTGCTATTGTCTCCTGTCGTCATTAAGAAAGAGAACAGAGAAAAATTTCCAGTGGGTGGTGGGTGACCGCAATGACTGCAGCAGACAAAGAGATCGTATACAGGTACCAGGAGAAGAGAAGCTGAGAACGAGACTGACAGTGGGAAAGTAATTACAACAGGAGGGCGCAGTAGAGGAGGCAGTAGCTACTGGGCTTTGTTGGAACTTCCATAAAAAGGAACAAACCACAAATTGGGCTTCACACAGGGGAGGAGCTCACAGCCATAAAAAAAAAAAAAAAAAAAGAAAAGCACTGTCACTACTCCTGCACGGGTGTTCCTTAATGGAAGTTCCTGCAAAGCCCAGTAGCTGCTGCCTCCTCTGCTATTGCCTCCTGTTGTCATTCAGAAAAAAGAGAACAAGATTTCCAGTGGGTGACAGCAATGACTGCAGCAGACAAAGAGATCGTATACAGGTACCAGGAGAAGAGGAGTTGAGAACGAGATTGGCAGTGGGAAAGGAATGACAACAGGAGGGCACAGTAGAGGAGGCAGTAGTTACTGGGCTTTGCTGGAACTTCCATAAAAAGGAACAAACCACAAATTGGGCTTCCAACAGGGGAGGAGCTCACAGCCAAAAAAAAAAGAAAAGAAAAGAAAAGCCTCGTCACTACTACTGCACGGGTGTTCTTTTATGGAAGTTCCTGCAAAGCCCAGTAGCTGTTGCCTCCTCTGCTATTGTCTCCTGTCGTCATTCAGAAGAAAGAGAACAGAGAAAAATTTCCAGTGGGTGGTGGGTGACCGCAATGACTGCAGCAGACAAAGAGATCGTATACAGGTACCAGGAGAAGAGGAGTTGAGAACGAGATTGGCAGTGGGAAAGGAATGACAACAGGAGGGCGCAGTAGCTACTGGGCTTTGCTGGAACTTCCATAAAAAGGAACAAACCACAAATTGGGCTTCACACAGGGGAGGAGCTCACAGCCAAAAAAATAAAAAATAAAAAGGGATGTTCACTAGTACTGCACAGGTGTTCCTTAATTGAAGTTCCTGCAAAGCCCAGTAGCTGCTGCCTCCTCTGCTATTGCCTCCTGTTGTCATTCGGAAGAAAGAGAACAAGATTTCCAGTGGGTGGTGGGTGACAGCAATGACTGCAGCAGACAAAGAGATCGTATACAGGTATCAGGAGAAGAGGAGTTGAGAACGAGATTGGCAGTGGGAAAGGAATGACAACAGGAGGGCGCAGTAGAGGAGGCAGTAGCTACTGGGCTTTGCTGGAACTTCCATAAAAAGGAACAAACCACAAATTGGGCTTCCAACAGGGGAGGAGCTCACAGCCAAAAAAAGTAAAAGAAAAGAAAAGCCTTGTCACTACTACTGCACGGGTGTTCTTTTATGGAAGTTCCTGCAAAGCCCAGTAGCTGCTGCCTCCTCTGCTATTGCCTCCTGTTGTCATGCAGAAGAAAGAGAACAAGATTTCCAGTGGGTGATAGCAATGACTGCAGCAGACAAAGAGATCGTATACAGGTACCAGGAGGAGAGGAGTTGAGAACGAGATTGGCAGTGGGAAAGGAATGACAACAGGAGGGCGCAGTAGAGGAGG
>CM053038.1:33906785-33936785 GCA_028564925.1 Lithobates sylvaticus
TGTTTTAGGTCACGTGATATTTGCGCAGCTATTTATCAAATGCATGTTCTCAGGAAAAAAAAATGGTAAAAATAAAAAAACGTATGGAGTCCCGTCGAATAAATAGATACCAAACATGTCAAGCCTTGAAATTGGGCATGAATTTTCCAAAGGAGACACTGTAAGAGCCTTTACAGGTCAACAGGGGGCGTTTTTGCATTGCAGTCAATGGGACACAGCATGTCCTTTATAAGCACAACACCGATAACCCTATTTTTGGCTGATAATTTTTCGGCAGGTGAAATATCAGTGTATTCCTGGTTACCAGTGGACTAGAATTAATCGCCCTCACATTGTGGCACATTGCTCCTCCCTACGTGTTTCGTCATACAATGACATCATCGGGGGCTTGTGTTTTTGTTGGATCTGATACTTTTTATATATTGTGTGTACGGGGGTGCTCTAAAAAGGGGGCTAACATACCCCCTATGCGATAGCACGGGCAGGTGACAGGTCCTCTTTATTTATGAAGACATTAGGGGTCTATTAGAGCTGTGCCCCAAAGCAGCAGGGGGCGTTTTTGCATTGCAGTCAATGAGACACAGCATGTCCTTTATAAGCACAACACCGATAACCCTATTTTTGGCTGATAATTTTCGGCAGGTGATATATCAGTGTATTCCTGGTTACCAGTGAACTATGGCCCTAGAATTAAATCGCCCTCACATTGTGGCGTAATCAATGGTTACATACACAAGCTCGCCCTACGCTGCGCTTTTAATAAGGTCAAATGGTGCAGCGTTCAGGAATGACGTTGCTCCTCCCTACGTGTTTCGTCATACAATGACATCATCAGGGGCTTTTGTGTTTTTGTTGGATCTGATACTTTTTATATATTGTGTGTACGGGGGTGCTCTAAAAAGGGGGCCAACATACCCCCTATGCGATAGCACGGGCAGGTGACAGGTCCTCTTTATTTATGAAGACATTAGGGGTTTATTAGAGCTGTGCTCCAAAGCAGCAGGGGGGCGTTTTTGCATAGCATGTCATTTATAAGCACAACACGATAACCCTATTTTTGGCTGATAATTTTTGGCAGGTGATACATCGGTGTATTCCTGGTTACCAGTGGACTATGGCCCTAGAATTAATTGCCCTCACATCAATGGTTACATACACAAGCTCGCCCTACGATGCGCTTTTAATATTGTCAAATAGCGCAGTGTTCAGGAAACAAGCCACGGTTGCTTGCGTAATGACGTTGCTCCACCCTACGTGTTTCGTCATACAATGACATCATCGGGGGCTTTTGTGTTTTTGTTGGATCTGATACTTTTTATATGGGGTGTGTACAGGGGTGCTCTAAAATAGGGGGCTAACATACCCCCTATGCGATAGCACGGGCAGGTGACAGGTCCTCTTTATTTATGAAGACATTAGGGGTCTATTAGAGCTGTGCCCGAAGAAAGACAGCTGTGACGCCAAAAGTGACGTAACACACATCACGTCTGGGTCCATTAGTCACAGGAGGGAGCGGAACACAGATGTCCCCCGAGTCTCCCCCTCCGCTCTCATTGTACGAGCAGGTTCCCCAGAGGAACGGAAGAGCTCAGTAACCACCGCGGATGCCACAAGGGGACAACTGGTCAAGGGGGGAGTGGTTACTGGTTAAGGGGGCGTTTTTACTGCCCCCAAAACTACAAGCGTAAAGGAGCTCTTGGTGGAGCAAATTTTATTTTACATTCGTCCGAATCAGAAAAACCCACGATGAGCGCGAGTGCGTTGAACACCGACGTGTCGCATTTTTTCCGCAATTGGGAGGCCAAAATAAAAAAGCTTAGACTACACAAGGTACACCGAGAACCTTGCCATAAACACAAAGCACGAGGCTGTCCCATATTTACTCCTCCCGCCAGTTCCCTGTAATTTGTGGCACCCTGGAGCAAAATAAAGGGGGGGGGGGGTTACGAGACGGGCAGACGGGCCAATAATAGCACAGCCAAATATTTTGGAAAAAACAAGACCTGGACTGCAGAGAAACAATGACTCGGTATGGAGGGGGGGGGATCACAGAGTGGGGGTCTCCTGGGACCCCCTCTGAGAACTGAACTCCAAAACTGGAAACATTCTCAGAATTTCTGGATGTCTCCGTGGGCTCTCGGGAGGTGGGGAAAGAAGGGGCCCCACCAGCTCCGCGACTTGATGACCTATTAGAATAGTTGGTAGGAGACACCTTGAGACCTAGGCTGGAGAAGGCGGGAGGTTCTCAATGATTTAATGGAGGACCTACTGGGACAACTTCAGGATATTTTTGCATTACATTTAAAGGAGACCCGTCACCACTTCTGCTACAGAGTGTAGCTTCAAGTGGAACTCGTCCCAACTCCTTCAGACGCTAGGCAATAACTGAATCCTTTATTGAAGATGGGGGGTTTGGCCCCCACCTGTTGATCCTGCCAGTAGATCTGTATCTGACAGACTGCATCACGTCTCATTTTAGGAGGACCCGCCCCCTTCTACATTACCTTATTCCCCTGTCAAGGGTAAGTTTTAGAATGTTGTTGTACAGTTTTGATGCCACAAAAGGGCAACTTCCAGAAAGGCCCTTTCCATTTAACAACAGCCTACCCTCTGGAGTGCAATTTAGGACAGTCAATCCTACAATGGTAGTAAACCTCTGACGTAGACTAGTGTGTTTGATGGAACATTAAATACCCAGACTGGACTTTTTTCACTTTTAGATAGAACAAGGAAGAGGCAATCCTAAGGTTTATATCAAGGTTTATATCCCCTCTGGGAAGATTTCCCCTTACTTACTCTTTGGTTACCAGAACAAGAAGTGACAAAAATCTCCCCAACAGTGGAACTGAAAGAAAAATGGTGGAGGAGCTATTACCTCCTGCCACTCCATCCAAAACTAAAAGGTCTGGACTTGGTTTTGGACTGGCCAGACCAAAACCTGGGCCACTCCAAGACCTGACAAAAGACCAAGACCAAAACCCAGACCAAAACCCAGACCAAGACCAAGACCAAAACCCAGACCAAGACCAAGACCAAAACCCAGACCAAGACCAAGACCAAAACCCAGACCAAGACCAAGACCAAGACCAAAACCCAGACCAAGACCAAAACCCAGACCAAGACCAAAACCCAGACCAAGACCAAAACCCAGACCAAAACCCAGACCAAATCCCAGACCAAAACCCAGACCAAGACCCAGACCAAGACCCAGACCAAGACCCAGACCAAGACCAAGACCAAGACCCAGACCAAGACCAAGACCAAAACCCAGACCAAGACCAAAACCCAGACCAAAGACCTGGGCCACTCCAAGACCTGACAAAAAAGACCAAGACGATAACCAGGCCAAAACCATAACCAGGCCAAAACCATAACCAGGCCAAAACCAGGCCAAAACCATAACCAGGCCAAAACCATAACCAGGCCAAAACCATAACCAGGCCAAAACCATAACCAGGCCAAAACCATAACCAGGCCAAAACCATAACCAGGCCAAAACCATAACCAGGCCAAAACCATAACCAGGCCAAAACCATAACCAGACCAAAACCATAACCAGACCAAAACCATAACCAGACCAAAACCATGACCTCCACCACACCAAGAACAAAGAAAGACCAGACCAAGACCCGATGACACCAGACCAAGACCCGATGACACCAGACCAAGACCCGATGACACCAGACCAAGACCCGATGACACCAGACCAAGACCCGATGACACCAGACCAAGACCCGATGACACCAGACCAAAACTTTCAGGGGGCCCCCTGGGTTCAATGTTAAATGTTTGTTAAGTCTAGGGGGATGTGCAGAAGAGGCTGCATTACTTACATGATTCCTGCCCCAGCAGGCTCCAGTGTGGTTTTTCCTCTCCCCAAAGCTCCAGTCCGTGGGCGGAGTCACGGTGCCATCATGTACAGTGCAGGGCTCTCCCTATATTGTACAGGGTGGGGGCGCGTGTGTGACCGCAGACAGGAGCAGCTTACAGAGGAGGCCATGGCAGACCAGTTGGGAACCTTCTGGAACGGGGAATCAGGTACATAATACAGCCTCTTTTGCAACGCTTAATGAGCGCTTAACTGAGCAAAAAGAAAAAAAAAATGGCACCCGATTTCTGTTGTTCTATAGATCTTTATTTCTTTTCCAGTTTACCTACAAGGCACAGCAGAGGTGGCTTGTATGGAAGAGGGAAAAGAAATAAAAACATATAGAAGAACAGAGACCAGGTGCCCTTTTGTTCAGATGATTGAGAGGCTGTCAGGAGCCTGCAGGAGCTCCGGTACCCCCTGTGGATGAAACATGATATATATGGATGGAGGCGGTGGATCGCTTTTATCCACGTTCGATTAACAAAATGTTTAACCCTTGCGACCTACGTAAACAAACTCGGATCACCGCTCCAAGCGTCTGCAAACTGCTCTGGTGATCCACAGCTCTGTCAGATGCCGGCATCCAGATACACATCCAATATAGCGGTTATATATAGAACTCAAAGGAAGCCACACTCCTAATCAGGTAACAGTGAAGCCCCTCTCTAGCCACGCCTGATGCGTTTCGCCCCGCAGCTGAAATTTTAAGCCCCTGTGTGGGGCGAAACGCGTTGATTGCATGGCCAGAGAGGGGCCGAGACCGTTTCGCTGTCACCTGACATCCGACAGGAGCGGGATGGCCTTAGGACTTATATATAGAAGTGTTTAACCCTTGCAGTGTGGGGGTGAGGGGGGACTTAATATCATGTTTTGTTGTTTTTTTTGTACTCTTTTCCTGGCACACAAATGCTTTCATTCTTGAAAGGCAGAAAAAAAGACTGACAGAAAGAAATCCAGATGACTCTTCTTCAGTTTGAATCCCTCTTTGATCAGTTTTAAACCTTTCTATAAGCAGCGCATGCAGTTCTATTCAAAGAGGAAGATTTAAAAAAAAAAAAAAAATGAACGGCTTTTTTCATCTACAAAGAAAAAGAAAAACATATAAAGACGGCGAGATGAAAACTTTAACATTGTGTAAGCCAAAACTCCAACACCAGGATAGAAAGAAAGGGGGCGCTGTTTATCATATGCAAATATCTGACACCAACACATACATAAAAACATTCCAGTTTTTGTGTTTTCATGTAGGAGGGTTTCTTTTTAAATCCCCAGATTCTCCTCGTTCCACCATAAAATGCTGTAGACTCCTTATCTTATAGTTAAAGATTATCCTACATACACCGATTTCCATCCAACATGTTCCTTGGAGTAAAGTCCACTTCATCAGGGATGCATATGCAGTTCAAGCAGACAGTAGCATTGCACTGTTGCCAATACTAAGCATTTGTACGATATTAAAACTGATACCTTCAAGTTTTAGTAAAAACATGTAAAGTGCCACTTACAGGCAAGAAATAGAGCATCTACAGTGGCTTGACAAAGAGGCAGTGCCTTGAAATTAGATTTAGACTGTTGTGCCTTCCAGAGTCCCCCAGTTATAATGATCTAGCAAGATGTCACCTCCAGTCCACCACGACTGGTCATGCCCAGTGGCTCTTCCTGGATACGGAGATACACAGCACATCACCATCTAGATCTCTCCTCCTAGCTGGTTCATCCATCTTCCCATCCTTTGCTTTCCTGGTGACCACAGGAAATGGAGCATCCACAGTGGTTTGACAAAGAGGCTGTGCCCTAAATTGAGATCGAGACCGCTGTGCCTTCCAGCAGAGTCCCCAGTTCTAATGATCCAGTTGGCAAGACGTCATTTCCGGTCCACCACCACTGGTCATGTCCAGTGGCTCTTCCTGGATACAGAGATATACAGCACATCACCATCTAAATCTTTCCTCCTAGCTGGTTCATCCATCTTCCCATCCTTTGCTTTCCTGGTGACCACAGGAAATAGAGCATCCACAGTGGCTTGACAAAGAGGCCATGCCCTGAATTGTGATCAAGACTGTTTTGCCTTGCAGCAGAGTCCCCAGTTCTAGTGATCCAGTTTGCGAGACGTCACTTCTGGTGACATAATTTCCGGTCAGCAGTGACTAGTGATGCCCAGTGGCTCTTCCTGGATAGGGCGATACACAGCACATCGCCATCCACATCTCTCCTCTTTTGCTTTTCTAGTGGTCACAGGAAATAGAGCATTCACAGTGGCTTGACAAAGAGGCAGTGGTTTGAAATGAGATTGAGACTGTTGTGCCTTCCAGCAGAGCCCCCCAGTTATAATGATCCAGTTGGCAAGACTTCATTTCCGGCTCACCACGACTGGTCATGCCCAGTGGCTCTTCCTGGATACGGAGACACACAGCACATCACCATCTACATCTTTCCATCTTTCCTCCTAGCTGGTTCATCCATCTTCCCATGCTTTCCTGGTGACCACAGGAAATAGAGCATCCACAGTGGCTTGACAAAGAGGCAGCGCTCTGAAACAAGACTGAGATCGTTGTGCCTTCCAGCCCCCAATTCTAGTGATCCAGTTGATGAGACCTCACTTCCCATAACCTCATTTCAAGACCGCTGTGACTGGCAGACCAGTACTCCTCCCATCTAGTTATCCCATCTATATTAATGTCCATGGGGGAGGGGGGGGGGGGGACTCCATATTAATGTCCATAGAGAGGGGGGGCATTAATGTCCATAGGGAGAGGGGGGGGACTCCATATTAATGGCCCCAGACGTGATGTGCACTATATCACTTTCAGAGTCACAGCTGTCATTCCTTAACCAGTGTAGCGGAGTATGCAGCTACTCGAGCACAATCAGTACTTGAATAGCTGCATTGGAGCACAGGCCTATTAGACCCCTATGTAAACAAAGCCAATCCCCGTTCTGACTGGGGAGTACAGAGAGATAGTCTGTTCCTAGTGATCAGGAACAGCGATCTCTCTCTACTCCCAGTCAGCACCCCCCCCCCCAGTTAGAAAACACCTCCCTGGGTAACAAAAAAAAAATTAATTGGAAAAAAAAATAAATAAATAAAAAAATTGCTGATCACCACCATTACTAGTAAAAAAACAAAATTAAAATACAAGAATAAAGCTATCCCCTATTTTGTAGATGCTATAACCAATATACGCTTATTTTTTTACCAACAATATATAGAAAAATACATATTGGCCAAAATTGATGACATTTTTTTTTTTTTTACTGGAAATATTATAGCAAACAATATATATATATTTTTTTCAAAATTGTCAGTCTTTTTTTGTTTATAGCGCATAGTGTTAATGTATTGGAGGAGGCGTGGCGCTGACAGGGAGGTGTGAAGCGGGTGAAGGATGGTCTGCCATCTTCTCTGTCAAAGTGATCTTATTAGGCGGCCGATTCTGAGTGCCGCAGCTCCCCCTCCCCTCCCCCCCGGGGAGAGCGAGGTGCAGACGTCATCATTAGCGGGATATCGATCATTCAGCACGCTCGCTTTCCTGTCTCTAATCATGTCCTGACCCCGGGGGGGTCTCCTAATCAACACACAACAAGGAGGCTGGGGGAGCCGCATCTTCCATTAACACCTCAATGCCCAGCGACCCCCCCCTCCCCCCCATATACCCCCAACATCATACCCGACACATGAAGTCCAGCAGGGTGGCGGTGATGGCGGGATGCGGCTTCATGGAATGGTGCATCACCAGAATCGCCGGCTCTGCGGGGGGGAAAGGAAAACAAATTAGGATGCAAAAACCTCCAAAAACACACAATAAAGATGATCCGCAGATAAATCCACACAAATAATACAAAGGGAAACCAGAAAGGATTTAAAGTTGTGTCCATCCACTCCTAAGACTTACACAGCTATGGCACTGGGCAGGAGACCCGATTTTAATCTGCTCCAGTGCATTAACACGAGCGACTTGGGACTGCAAAGTCGTATTACAAGTTGTACCCCCCCCCCCCCAATGATTTCCAACTCCATATTAATGTCCATAGGGAGAATGGGGGGGGCAACTCCATATTAATGTGCATAGGAAGGAGGGGGCGGGGCAACGCCATATTAATGTCCATAGTGAGGAGGTGGGGGGGGAAACGCCAAATTAATGTCCATAGGGAGAGGGGGGGGGGGGCAACGCCATAATAATGTCCATAGGGAGAGGGGGGCAACTCCAGATTAATGTCCATAGGGAGAGGGGGGCAACTCCAGATTAATGACCATAGGGAGAGGGGGGCAACGCCAGATTAATGACCATAGGGAGAGGGGGGCAACTCCAGATTAATGACCATAGGGAGAGGGGGGCAACTCCAGATTAATGACCATAGGGAGAGGGGGGCAACTCCAGATTAATGACCATAGGGAGAGGGGGGCAACTCCAGATTAATGACCATAGGGAGAGGGGGGCAACTCCAGATTAATGACCATAGGGAGAGGGGGGCAACTCCAGATTAATGACCATAGGGAGAGGGGGGCAACTCCAGATTAATGACCATAGGGAGAGGGGGGCAACTCCAGATTAATGACCATAGGGAGAGGGGGGCAACTCCAGATTAATGACCATAGGGAGAGGGGGGCAACTCCAGATTAATGACCATAGGGAGAGGGGGGCAACTCCAGATTAATGACCATAGGGAGAGGGGGGCAACTCCAGATTAATGACCATAGGGAGAGGGGGGCAACTCCAGATTAATGACCATAGGGAGAGGGGGGCAACTCCAGATTAATGACCATAGGGAGAGGGGGGCAACTCCAGATTAATGACCATAGGGAGAGGGGGGCAACTCCAGATTAATGACCATAGGGAGAGGGGGGCAACTCCAGATTAATGACCATAGGGAGAGGGGGGCAACTCCAGATTAATGACCATAGGGAGAGGGGGGCAACTCCAGATTAATGACCATAGGGAGAGGGGGGCAACTCCAGATTAATGACCATAGGGAGAGGGGGGCAACTCCAGATTAATGACCATAGGGAGAGGGGGGCAACTCCAGATTAATGACCATAGGGAGAGGGGGGCAACTCCATATTAATAGCCATAGGGAGAGGGGGGGTGTCCTCTGTGGTCTCCTGCACTGCACATTTCTGGGCACTGAAGCTGAATCTTGCACTACCAGTCCAGAGGACTCAAAGAAGCAGTGCCCACCCATCGATAGCAGCTGTCCTCCACTGTCCTCCACTGGTCCTCACATTTATGGCCACCTGGAGCCGATTCTTCTTTGAGACTTTTGGACTGGTACAGCAAGATTCAGCTTTAGTGGCCATAAATGTGAGGACCAGGAGACCACAGAGGATGGATGCTGTCAAAGTGGGGTCACTGATTTTTTTTTTTTTGAAGACATCTGGGTTGGTAGAGAAAAATGCAACCTCAGTGCCCAGAAATGTGAGAACCAGGAGACAATGGAGGACAGATGCTTCTTTGAAGACCTCTGGGCTGGTACAGTAATATGCAACCTCCGTGCCCAGAAATGTATGGACCAGGAGACCATGGATGAAGGCTGCTGTGAAAGGGTGGTCACTGCTTCTTTGAAGACCTCTGGGCTGATACAGTAATATGCAACCTCCATGCCCAGAAATGTGAGAACCAGGAGACCATGGAGGACAGCTGCTACCAAAGGGTGGTCACTGCTTCTTTGAAGACCTCTGGGCTGGTACAGCAATATGCAACCTCCATGCCCAGAAATGTATGGACCAGGAGACCATGGATGAAGGCTGCTATCAAAGGGTGGTCACTGCTCCTTTGAAGACCTCTGGGCTGGTACAGTAATAAGCAACCTCCATGCCCAGAAACGTGAGAATCAGGAGACCATGGATGACGGCTGCTGTGAAAGGGTGGTCACGGCTTCTTTGGGACCTTTGGATTGCTAGAGCAAGATTCAGTGACCACCTTTTGACAGCAGCCGTCCTCTTTGGTCTCCTGATCTGCACATTTCTAGGCACTGAGATTGCATTTTGCTATACCGTACCAGAGGTCTTCAAAGAAACAGTGACCACCCCTTGACAGCAGTTGTCCTCTGTGGTCTTCTAGTCCACACGTTTCTGGGCACTGAGGTTGAATCTTGGTCTACCAGTCTATAGGTCCCCTATCCTCTGACAGCAACTTTCCTTTGTTGTCTCCTGATCTGCACATTTCTGGCCACCGAGTCTGAACCTAGCTCAACAAGCCCAGAACTCTTCAAAAAAAGGGAGCAGTGCCCACCCCCTCCGACAGCAGCCGCCACCCCGGAGCCACACATTTCTGGGCACTGAATCTATTCAGCCTCACCCAGAACGCTTCGAGCGTATCTCGCTGTCGGAAGATTGTCACTACATTTTGTGTGCGCCGATCGGTGACAGGTTTCCCTAACATCTACAACAAAGCTTGCCGTCTCCTTGACAAAGGGCTGACGCAGCTTGCCAGCCTTTTCATCACCATGGATAAACGGGAGCACCAACCGCAGCCGATGACAGCTGTCGCCCAACACCAACATAAATCACCAATAATTAACCCCTTCAATACCGGGCACGGTCACCCCCTTCCCGCCCAGGCCAATTTTCAGCGCGGTCACTCTTCGAATGACAATTGCGTGGTCATTTAATACTGTATTCTCATGAAATTATTATTTTTTTTTTTTAAACAGAGAATTCTTTTGGTGGTATTTATTTACCACTGAGGTTCATTTTTTGCTAAATGAAAAAAAGTGAATTTTTTTTTTAGAAAAAATACCTTCTTAGTTTGTTATAAAATTTTGCAAAAAAAATTTTTTTCCCCTTCACCGATGGGCACTGATGAGGCTGTATTGATGGGCACTGATGAGGCTGTATTGATGGGCACTGTTGAGGCTGTATTGATGGGCACCGATGAGGCTGTATTGATGGGCACCGATGAGGCTGTATTGATGGGCACCGATGAGGCTGTATTGATGGGCACCGATGAGGCTGTATTGATGGGCACCGATGAGGCTGTATTGATGGGCACCGATGAGGCTGTATTGATGGGCACCGATGAGGCTGCACTGGTATGCTGCAATGATGGGCCTGCACTGATAATCAGGTCACTCATGAAGAGGCATGGATGAGGCTGCACTGACAGGCGCTGACAAGGCTGTATTGATGGGCACTGATATGCTGCAATGATGGGCCTGCACCAATAAAAAGGGTCACTCATGAATAGGCACTGATGAGGCTGCACTGATGGGCGCTGACAAGGCTGTATTGATGGGCACTGATCAGGCTGCACTAATATGCTGCAATGATGGGCCTGCACTAATGGGGCTGTATTTATGGGCACTGATGTGCTGCAATTATGGGCCTGCACCGATAATCAGGTCACTCATGAAGAGGCACTGATGAGGCTGCACCGGTATGCTGCAATGATGGGCCTGCACTGATAATACGGTCACTGATGGGGCTGTATTGATGGGCACCGATATGCTGCAATGATGGGCCTGCACTGATAATACGGTCACTGATGGGGCTGTATTGATGGGCACCGATATGCTGTACTGATGAGGCTGTATTGATGGGCACTGATATGCTGCACAGATGAGGCTGTATTGATATTGCAGCATACAGTGCCTAATGGGCCTGCACTGATAATACGGTCACTCAAGAAGAGGCACTGATGGGCGCTGACAAGGCTGTATTGATGGGCACCGATCAGGCTACACTGGTATGCTGCAACAATGGGGCTTCACTGATAATCAGGTCACTCATGAAGAGGCAGTGATGAGACTGTATTGATGGGCACCGATATGCTGCAATGATGGGCCTGCACTGATAATCAGGTCACTCGTGACGAGGCACTGAGGCCTGAAATGCTGCACTGATAATCAGGTCACTGATGGGGCTGTATTGATGGGCACCGATATGCTGTACTGATAATCAGGTCACTGATGAAGAGGCACGGATAAGGCTGCAGTGATACTGCACTGATGGGCACCGATATGCTGCAATGATGGGCCTGCAATGATGGGCCTGCAATGATAATCAGGTCACTGATGGGGCTGTATTGATGGGCACCGATATGCTGTACTGATAATCAGGTCACTCATGAAGAGGCTGCACTGGTGGGGCTGTATTGATGGGCACTGATGGGGCTGTACTGATAATCAGGTCACTCATGAAGAGGCACTGATGGGGCTGTATTAATGGGACCTGATGAGGCTGCACTGATGGGGACTGACATGCTGCACTAATAATCAGGTCACTGATGAAGTCACTGATGAGGCTGTACCGATATGCTGCACTGATGATCAGTGCCCCGATTAGTGTAAAATATCCACTGTCACAGGAAAGCTGGTTATCGGCCTTCCTTTCCTCACATTCTAGCAGCGCTGAGGAAAGGACATGCTGATAACCAGCATTTGTTTACATGTGGTGAGCTGTGATTGGACATGGCATTGGCTCTTTACCCTGATTGGTGATATGCTGTGTCCAAGGGACACGGCTCCCCACCGATTACCGCGCAGCGCGTCCCCAATGGAGTAATCGGGAGGGGGTCATATGAGGCCCATCTAAAAGATCTACCTAGAGCAGATTGATGGCCGGGCGGGACTCTCCTCTTCCCAGGTACACATCATATGACGTCCTCCTAATCGTGCTGCTTGAGCGTGCCCCCGGGGGGCATGCAGCACGGCTAAGGTGGCGAGCCGTGTCCATCAGAACTGGGAACTGGTTAACAGCTTGGGGATGAAGTGTGGCACTGCCCGAGGGGGGGGGAGGAATAAATCTAGACGGGATGTACGAGTGAACAAACGTCTGGGCCACTCACCAGTTTTTATTTCAATAAACTTTATTAAAAAACGACTGTAGGGCTATATTCATAGGGTTACTGCCATCGAGCACGACTCCACCTTTGACGCGTTTTGTCCTCAAAGCCCACCCTGAGCCCCAGCGGACGCAGATGATGGATGGCCCTGTTTTATATGCATCTCTGGATCTATTTATTTGCTGTGATAGATGTGAGAGGAGCGGCTCTCCCACCAATCCTCTCCACACAGGCCCCCCGGCATTCGATTGGTGATTTCCATTATTTTCGAGACAACATTCCAGGCTGTTTTCATGAATCATTCTGATAAAAAGAGCCGTAAATTATTTAAAGCGCCGCCGCGTGCCCGCTCATCTGACAAAAAGGAAGGAATGCCGGGGGGTGAAGGCAAAGCGGAGAGAGATGAAAACGCCTGGCGGAGGGTGAAGGATACAGAGATAACACGCGATAAGAGATCAAACATTCGAGCCGCGAGAGGAGAAAGTCGCTACAAACGCACGGCGAGGCCAGGAGGGATCTTACCGATATTCATGATGCTGTCCTTTTCCGGGCTGAAGAAGAGCCAATCGTAAAACAGAGCCAGCTTGGCGTTGGAGGCGGCCACGTTGGACTGCGGAAAGAAAAAGGAGAATGGAGACAGGTGGATTAACGAGGCCTGAGAACCACCAATCACAACAACCAAATGATTACCACCTGAGATTGATAAGACATAATAATTAATAAAATATAAAACACAAAATGCTCTTTATAAAAGCAATATTGATCATCTTTATCTCAGGAAGGAGCGCTGTAATCCGCTGTGTCCGGTGGCATACGATTACGTTGCGACATACGGGTACATCGCAGTGCCTGTGCTAACCACCCAACAACAGCAAATGTACTGCTGGCAGTCAGCAAGAGGTTAAAGAAAGTATAACAGTTTGATGACTTTCATGTTTTGATCTGATGTCGTCACCACTGTGCCGATCATAGTTCTCCTTGCTGGAGAGGAAGCTGTACCTGAGGACCTGCAGTGCCAGGATCTCCCTGCTTCTGCTGGGCCGGGGGGTGATAGAGTGGGATTAATGGAGCTCACACATAAGGAAGCAAAGCCTTGCTCTTCTACCAAGATGGCTGCCTCCACGCAGAGACACCATGCCTTGGTCCGACTAGAGAAGTCAGTAAACGTGGAAGGATAAGCTGCAAGTAGACCACAGATAATACGGGTGACCAGTTCTCTTTCCTTTGCTTGCCTTTATCGGATGGTTTCCTCAGTACAGGTCCACTTTAATATAAGTATACAATCTCTATTTTATGAACAATTAATGTATGACAAAGGATTCCCAGAGCACCATGGGTTAAAGAGACAGCACAGCAGATACTACTTGCTTTGCAGCTGCCTTTGTCTAATGGAGTCTGATGAAGGCGGAGTCACGACTGACAGGTTATGGAGTTGATGATTGGCCTATTTCAGCACTGTATCCGCAGAGACACAACACTAACTGCGAAGAGGGGCAAATCTGATGATTTCCTGCTGGCTAATCTCGCGGTTTACTTACCGTGCAGGTGGTCAGGAGCCAGCCAATGATGGCCCAGCGAGGCAGGATATCCGAGCTCAGCACCTCATTGGACGGGTGCACCACGCCGCATATGTAGCGAATCAGATCACAGCGCAGGGACTGGCTGTCCGGGGTGGAGAGGTACTGTCTCTGAAACCAGTCCTGGTATCGCTTCTGCTGACCAAACCGCACCTGGAAGAGAAAAAATAATAAAATAAATCAAGTGGACCTGTCATTACATACCAGACTTCACAACACCCAATCACGTCATTACTTCTGGGTGTCATGCTTGTGGCTGTTGGAGTCTTGCAATGCCTCATGGGACTTGTAGTTCAGCAACAGCTGGGGGGGGGGGGATTTATGCATGTGGCGAGTCACTGTACAATGCAACTTGTGCACTTTTCATACTTAATGGAATGGTGCTGGACTCCGGAGATTCTCATCCAGGGTGCCAACTGAGGATTCCCTGGGGTGCCGCAACCTCTGATGTGGGGGGGAGGAGGGGATGGGGGACAGAACTCTGTGATGAGGACGACTCTGAATCTGTGATGGGGGCCTCCGATGTATAGGGGGGGCATTGTAAAGGGGGACCTCGGACGTGAACTGGAAGCCTCTGACGCAAAGGGGTGACCTCTGTTGTGAAGAGGAGGGGGATGACTACGATGTGAAGGGCGGGGGATCTTTGACATGAAGGGGAGGGGAATTTGACCTGAAGGGGGTGGGGACTGATGTGAAGAGGGACTCTGACCTGAAGGGGGGGCATCTAATGTAAAGGGAAGCTCTGATCTGATGAGTCATTGTGTAATGGGGGGACCACAGACCTGAAAGGGGGAGAGACGGACCACAGACCTGAAGGGGGGAGAGACGGACCACAGACCTGAAGGGGGGAGAGACGGACCACAGACCTGAAGGGGGGAGAGACGGACCACAGACCTGAAGGGGGGAAGAGACGGACCACAGACCTTAAGGGGGGAGAGACGGACCACAGACCTTAAGGGGGGAGAGACGGACCACAGACCTTAAGGGGGGAAGAGACGGACCACAGACCTTAAGGGGGGAAGAGACGGACCACAGACCTGAAGGGGGGGGGGGGAGACGGACCACAGACCTGAAGGGGGGGGGGGAGACGGACCACAGACCTGAAGGGGGGGGGGGGAGACGGACCACAGACCTGAAGGGGGGAGAGACGGACCACAGACCTGAAGGGGGGGGGGAGACGGACCACAGACCTGAAGGGGGGGGGGAGACGGACCACAGACCTGAAGGGGGGGGGGGGGAGACGGACCACAGACCTGAAGGGGGGAGAGACGGACCACAGACCTTAAGGGGGGAAGAGACGGACCACAGACCTGAAGGGGGGGGGAGACGGACCACAGACCTGAAGGGGGGGGGAGACGGACCACAGACCTGAAGGGGGGGGGAGACGGACCACAGACCTGAAGGGGGGGGGAGACGGACCACAGACCTGAAGGGGGGGGGAGACGGACCACAGACCTGAAGGGGGGGGGAGACGGACCACAGACCTGAAGGGGGGGGGGAGACGGACCACAGACCTGAAGGGGGGGGGGAGACGGACCACAGACCTGAAGGGGGGGGGGGGGGGGGAGACGGACCACAGACCTGAAGGGGGGGGGAGACGGACCACAGACCTGAAGGGGGGGGGAGACGGACCACAGACCTGAAGGGGGGGGGAGACGGACCACAGACCTGAAGGGGGGGGAGACGGACCACAGACCTGAAGGGGGGGGGGGGAGACGGACCACAGACCTGAAGGGGGGGGGGAGACGGACCACAGACCTGAAAGGGGGGGGACCTCTGACCTGAAAGGGGGGGGACCTCTGACCTGAAAGGGGGGGGACCTCTGACCTGAAAGGGGGGGGACCTCTGACCTGAAAGGGGGGGGACCTCTGACCTGAAAGGGGGGGGACCTCTGACCTGAAAGGGGGGGGGACCTCTGACCTGAAAGGGGGGGGACCTCTGACCTGAAAGGGGGGGGGACCTCTGACCTGAAAGGGGGGGGACCTCTGACCTGAAAGGGGGGGGACCTCTGACCTGAAAGGGGGGGGACCTCTGACCTGAAAGGGGGGGGGGGCCTCTGACCTGAAAGGGGGGGCCTCTGACCTGAAAGGGGGGGGGACCTCTGACCTGAAAGGGGGGGGGACCTCTGACCTGAAAGGGGGGGGGCCTCTGACCTGAAAGGGGGGGGACCTCTGACCTGAAAGGGGGGGGGACCTCTGACCTGAAAGGGGGGGGGACCTCTGGCGTGAAGTTCATTCCATTGAGGCGGATGTGCGCCTCCCCCCCAGGCTCAGGTTCCCCATTGATAAGTAACATTTATGATTTTACACTGTGGGGGGAGGGGCTCCAGATTTTGCTGCAGCTGAAGAAAGGCCGAGAGTCGCTGCGGCACACAAATGTTTGTCCTAAATAATCTAATTAAAGAAAATCGATCGAAGCGGATCACCCCGATCCGTATCTCAGGACTTTGATTTCCAATTTGCACCTCACATGCCGGGAATCAGAGCGGATGGTAATTGCAGAACTTCCTCCGCCGCGTCGGACTCATTCGCAGACAGCGGGACACTCGGATCTCGTCCGTCGCATCTCGCCGCAAATCCAATCTGCTTTCTGTCAGAGCGGAACATGACGCGGCGGTCACCGAATCACGTCTCGCCTGTACAGCGGAGACGCAGCGCCAGTCCTCGCGCCTCTTCATTTTCACCTCTCTCTCCGTTCCCGCCACATGTCAGACCGCCGCGCTGCATTGTACTGACGCGCTTTACAAATCAATGACAATTAGTCTCCTGCGCCGAGGTTACGCTCCAGCGATCAGTGGACGGATGAGGACTATCGATCTGAAGTGTGGAGGGCTATTCTTCAAACGCACAATGACGGGCCCCGAAGTGTGTGCGCTGGGCTGCGAAGGCGAGATAATTGGAGGGGAGATGTACAGAGCCGAGCATTATGGGAAAACAAACGTCATGGAAGAATGGAGACGAGTGAGGGAATGACAAACGCCGGACGGTCAATCCGGAGCCTTGGAGTTAACAATCCACAACCCAACGCTTTCTCCGTCTCCCAGTTCTGAGCGATCGAACAACTGAATTGAACGTGCGGCAGAAGTTCTACAGACCACCATGGTGCCGGCCGAGAGGGATTTATATCAATTTAATATTAAAATGGTGCCCAACCTATGGCCCAAGAGCCACATGGTGCTTAGCAGACCCCAGAAGTCAACAGCAGGAAGAGGCTATGAGGGCAATGATCTCCAGCAGTCTATTGTAGTGTGTCCCCAGTCAGAGACCACCTCCTGTAGTGAGCGTCCCTTCCCGAGTCTCTGACTACCTCCTGTAGCGTCACCCAGTCTCTGACCACCTCCTGTAGTGTGTTCCCAGTCTCTGACCACCTCCTCTAGTGTGTTCCCAGTCTCCGACCACCTCCTGTAGTTGTGTTCCCAGTCTCCGACCACCTCCTGTAGTTGTGTTCCCAGTCTCCGACCACCTCCTGTAGTTGTGTTCCCAGTCTCCGACCACCTCCTGTAGTTGTGTTCCCAGTCTCCGACCACCTCCTGTAGTTGTGTTCCCAGTCTCCGACCACCTCCTGTAGTTGTGTTCCCAGTCTCCGACCACCTCCTGTAGTGTGTTCCCAGTCTCCGACCACCTCCTGTAGTGTGTTCCCAGTCTCCGACCACCTCCTGTAGTGTGTTCCCAGTCTCCGACCACCTCCTGTAGTGTGTTCCCAGTCTCCGACCACCTCCTGTAGTGGGAGTCCCTAGTCTCTGACCACCTCCTGTAGTGTGTCCCCAGTCTCTGACCACCTCCTGTAGGTGTGTCTTCAGTCTCCAACCACCTCCTGTAGGTGTGTTCCCAGTCTCTGACCACCTCCTGTAGTGTGCGTCTTCAGTCTCCGACCACCTCCTGTAGTGTGTTCCCAGTCTCTGACCACCTCCTGTAGTGTGTTCCCAGTCTCTGACCACCTCCTGTAGTTGTGTTCCCAGTCTCCAACCACCTCCTGTAGTTGTGTTCCCAGTCTCCGACCACCTCCTGTAGGTGTGTCTTCAGTCTCCAACCACCTCCTGTAGGTGTGTTTCCAGTCTCTGGCCACCTCCTCTAGTGTGTTCCCAGTCTCTGACCACCTCCTGTAGTGTGTTTCCAGTCTCCGATCACCTCCTCTAGTGTGTTCCCAGTCTCTGACCACCTCCTGTAGTTGTGTTCCCAGTCTCCGACCACCTCCTGTAGTTGTGTTCCCAGTCGCCGACCACCTCCTGTAGGTGTGTTCCCAGTCTCCGACCACCTCCTGTAGGTGCGTTCCCAGTCTCTGACCACCTCCTGTAGTGTGCGTCTTCAGTCTCCGACCACCTCCTGTAGTTGTGTTCCCAGTCGCCGACCACCTCCTGTAGGTGTGTTCCCAGTCTCCGATCACCTCCTGTAGGTGTGTTCCCAGTCTCTGACCACCTCCTGTCGTGTGTTCCCAGTCTCTGACCACCTCCTGTAGTTGTGTTCCCAGTCTCTGACCACCTCCTCTAGTGTGCGTCTTCAGTCTCCAACCATCTCTACTGCCCGACTGCAGTCTCTGAACGACTCCTCTATTAGGCCTGAAGTCTGACAGTCTTCTATCATATACAGATTCTTATGTGTGGCCCTTCTAGGGGCCATAAGTGAGGCCCCCCCTACACCTTGTGGGTTGACAACCACGGAATCAGGTCTATGGAAATCAGATACCATGACTATCCCAGGTGGCTTTTAACCTAACTGGCTAAAAAAGACTGCAGACAGTTCTTATTGCAGACACCCAACTGCAACTACCTAAATTGACGGCATTTCTCATCTTTTCCACTGTCCTATCCCATCCCACCGTACTTCCTCCAATCACATTCTCTGAAAGAACCAACACCTACCCGAGACGTCATGAACAGCAGCTTGGTCTCCATGTCGGGGGTCAGGCGGCACGCCAAGAACTTGCGGGAGGTGCGCGACTGTAACAGCTGGAGCATTCCTGCGAGGGGGAGAGAAGAAAGAGTTCTCGACAACAGCCAATAAAATATTTATATAGCTCTGACATATACCGCAGCGCTGTACAGAGATCACTGAGCCAATCACATCAGTCCCTGTACCAGAGAAGCTTACACTCTATTGCCCCCCACAGTCACACACTATAGTAATGTATTGGTTGGGGGGGGGGGGGGGGGGGCGGCTCATTATGCAAACAGACTATAGAGGCGCCAATGGCGCACCCATCCCCCTCCGCCCGGTTCGGGTCGCTTCACATCTTCGATTAAAACCTCACAATAATCTCATTATGCTCCGGCTCGGCAATCAAGACTCTCTCAGCTCTTATCTCATATGTATACCTCCACTGCGCCACCCCCCCCCCCCACACCATCCGACCGCAGACTGGCAGTGCGTGAAGTGGAGAAGGGGGGAGGGGGTGACACGCGGGAACTGGCGGATTGGTGAGAAGGGAGGCAGCGGATATAAATAGATGTTCTACAGCTCCAGGGAAGGAAGTCGGCTAATTACAACCTGCCTGAACAGGGGGGGGTCCGGGGGACACCATTAGCACGCAGACCCCCCCCCCTCTGCCCAATCCATTCCTCATCTACAGCTGATGGAGCAGCGGGATCATTTCCACCACTCAGAGAGAGAAGAACATTCACTATGGAGAGATGGTGGGGAGAGGACGCAACGCGCACGTCACCGGCCACGGGAACACAGTACAGGTGTGGGGGTGAGAACAGAGCCAACACGAATCAGGGGGCACAGTACACCGCCCTGTGGGTGGGCACAGAGCCAACACAGGTCAGGGGGCACAGTACACCACCCTGTGGGTAGGCACAGAGCCAACACAGGTCAGGGGGCACAGTACACCACCCTGAGGGTGAGCACAGAGCCAACACAGGTAAGGGGGCACAGTACACCACCCTGTGGGTGAGCACAGAGCCAACACAGGTAAGGGGGCACAGTACACCACCCTGAGGGTGAGCACAGAGCCAACACAGGTCAGAGGGCACAGTACACCGCCCTGAGGGTGAGAACAGAGCCAACACAGGTCGGAGGGCACAGTACACCACCCCATGGGTAGGCACAGAGCCAACAGGTCAGGGGGCACATTATACCGCCCTGAGGGTGAGCACAGAGCCAAAACGGGTCAGGGGGCACAGTACACCGCCCCATGGATGGGCACAGAGCCAACATGGGTCAGGGGGCACAGCACACTCCTCTGAGCATGTAACTGACGCAGAGAACAGAGACCGCATCACTAAGCTGAGGAAACGTTTCTCCCGCCCACCTTCTCTTTATAACCACTTCCCGACTGCGCTACAACCGAATGACGGCTAGAGTGCGGTCCTCCAGTTCTGGGAGAGCGTCTGTTGACGCCCTCCAAAAACCAGCCCAACCAGCCCCCCCCCCCGAGCACCCACTGCAGCGTGCAACCAGCACCGCCCCATCCTTCTCTTGAGAAGTACCGCCCCACCCTCTCTTGAGAAGTACCGCCCCACCCTCTCTTGAGAAGTACCGCCCCACCCTCTCTTGAGAAGTACCGCCCCACCCTCTCTTGAGAAGTACAGCCCCACCCTCTCTTGAGAAGTACAGCCCCACCCTCTCTTGAGAAGTACAGCCCCACCCTCTCTTGAGAAGTACCGCCCCACCCTCTCTTGAGAAGTACCGCCCCACCCTCTCTTGAGAAGTACCGCCCCACCCTCTCTTGAGAAGTACCGCCCCACCCTCTCTTGAGAAGTACCGCCCCGCCCCACCCTCTCTTGAGAAGTACCGCCCCACCCTCTCTTGAGAAGTACCGCCCCACCCTCTCTTGAGAAGTACCGCCCCACCCTCTCTTGAGAAGTACCGCCCCCCCCTCTCTTGAGAAGTACCGCCCCACCCTCTCTTGAGAAGTACCGCCCCACCCTCTCTTGAGAAGTACCGCCCCCCGCCCCACCCTCTCTTGAGAAGTACCGCCCCACCCTCTCTTGAGAAGTACCGCCCCACCCTCTCTTGAGAAGTACCGCCCCACCCTCTCTTGAGAAGTACCGCCCCACCCTCTCTTGAGAAGTACCACCCCACCCTCTCTTGAGAAGTACCGCCCAGCTTTTCTTTTTAAGTACCATCCGCTGTGCACCATCTCATAAGTACCACCTACAATGCAGCTTCTCTTTATATATGCCACCCGCCCTGCACCTTCTCTTTATACTCGTAACACTTCCATGGAGCTTTCCTGTACAAGTACCGCCCACCCTGCACCTTCTCTTTATAAGTACCACCCACCATGCAGCTTCCCTTTATTAGTCCCGCCCACCAAAAACTTCTCTTTATAAAAAATGGAGGACTGGGTGTGGAGGAGGGGACATACCTGTGAACTGGGGGCTTAGGGCCGCCGGGTTGTGCAGCATATCCTTCCACAGCAGGTCAAACTCCGGGATCCGTGCCACATTCTGCAGGAGGCGGACCAGGTCCCGACCAATCATGTAGCAGTCCATATACTGCAGGGAACAGAGAGGAGAGGAATTAGAGGGCTTCTAAAGCATCGCGCCGCCTGTACAGGAAGAAACAGATCTTCGTTCCGTGCTACTCAGTGATGTACTATGGGAGGAGATTTTCTCTCACTTCCTGTCCTGATAAAAGCAGACACCGTTCTCTGGTTTCCGCACCTCCTGCTTTTATGTAAAGAGTTTGATTTCAGGTAAGGTGGAGTAGGGAGCACCTACCCGCTCTCGTAGCAGCATGATACAGAAGTCCACCTCCTTCTGTCGCAGAATCAGCAGCTGAGGGGTCCCGTGGTGGTCGACAATCAGGCGCAGGTAGGTGTACACCGACATGGCGATCAGGATGCTGCTCTTCATGACCCACTCTCTGCAGATGACACCAGAAAATTAGTAAACCCCCAACACAGCTTTCCAACCATCGCTCCCCATTTCACCTTCTCTAGCTTCTACGTTCCTCCTCAATCCAATATTACGACTCAACTCCGGGTAAAAGGGTTAGTTCACTTTTTCACATAACATGAAACTCGCAGCACCCTCCCCCGCACCCCAGTACCCGCTGCACTTACCTCCTTGAATGACAATCTTTCACTGCCCCACACTAGTTGGTTGGCTCGGGGGATTTGAAAGCCATGCTCTTCTGTACCCTTCTTTCTTCCAGGGATTCTCATTGGTCAGCGTTGGTCGCGTGCCAGCACTGACCAATACCCACTCACCACCAGGACGTAAAACAGCCCCTGTGGGCGGTGTACTGAGCATTTCAGATGCCCAAACCACCGCACAGGCTGCGTGGGAAGCAGAAGGTAATCAAGGATGGAAGGTAAGTGCAGAGGGGACCAAGGTGGTGGTGGGGGGGGGGGGGGTGTAATGTGTTATATATCTCTCTCATATATATATATATATATAGATAGAGTGTGTATCCATTCCTCATATACAGTGTGTGTGTGTGGAGAGAGAGAGAGAGAGAGAGAGAGAGAGAGAGAGAGAGAGAGAGAGAGAGAGAGAGAGATGAGAGAGGCGAGAGAGAGAGAGAGAGAGAGAGAGAGAGAGAGAGAGAGAGAGAGGAGAAGGAGAGAGAGGAGAGAGAGAGAGAGAGAGAGAGAATATATACAGTGTGTGTGTGTGTGTAATTAATATATATATATTAATATATATATATATATATATATATATATATATATATATATATTTATATATATATATATATGTGCACTTTATTGACTGGCCATGAGATGAGATGAACCTATATGCACATATTTGGGCCCCTAATGTGAAGAGCGCAGAGCTCTTGGCGCACGGGACAGAAATCTGCCCGATATAACCCGGCTGGAAGGCAGCGAATGTTGTGAAAACTATTTCGGGGACGTCTGAGGCTGCTTAATAAAACATAATTATATAGAAGAATTATGAACATTCCTTTCCTAATAAAAATAACACCAATATACCCGCCAGTTCCATTCGAAAATGAAGAAGCGAGGCATGCAGGGTGGGAGCGCCCCTCTCAGGTGATAGAGCAAAACTCCACTAAAGATAATGTTTTGCAAGTCCACCATTCACTAGAGAGCGGTGACATCACTGAGAATGCAGCTTATCCAATCACTAGAGACCAGTGACATCACTCAGAATACAGCCAATCCAATCACTAGAGACCAGTGACATCACTCAGAATACAGCCAATCCAATCACTAGAGGACCAGTGACATCAGCTGTTAGGAGACTTACCTCTGCTCCATCAGGATATCCAGCACACTTTCAGACAGCCAAATATTCTTGGCAGTAATGTCGCCCCCTGTATATGGAAGAAGAGGGAAGTAGAAAAGAGGAAGGAGGGGTGAGGAAGAAAGAGGGGTGAGAGGAAGGTAGAGAGGAGGAGGAGGGGTATAAGGGAGGGGTGAGAGGGAGGTAAGAGAGGAGGAAGGAGGGGTGAGAGGGCGGTAAGAGGAGGAAGGAGAGGAGGAAAGGGAGGAGTGAGAGGGAGGTAGAGAGGAGGAAAGGGAGGAGTGAGAGGGAGGTAGAGAGGAGGAAAGGGAGGAGTGAGAGGGAGGTAGAGAGGAGGAAAGGGAGGAGTGAGAGGGAGGTAGAGAGGGGGGAAGGGAGGAGTGAGAGGGAGGTAGAGAGGAGGAAGGAGGGGTGAGAGGGAGGTAGAGAGGAGGAAGGAGGGGTGAGAGGGAGGTAGAGAGGAGGGAGGAGGGGTGAGAGAGAGTAGGGAGGGGGAGGGGGAGTGAGGGGTAGGGGGGGGGGGGGGGAGAGGGAGGAGGAGGGGGGGGGGGGAGGGGAGGAGGGGGGTAGGGGGGGGGGGAAGGGTGGGGTGAGAGGGGAGGAAGAGGGAGGGGTGGGGGGGAGGAGAGGGAGGGGGAGGAGGGGGAGGGGGGGGGAAGAGGAGGGAGGGGAGAGGGGGGTAGAGGAAGAGGAGGGGGGGGAGGGGAGGTAGGAGAGAGGGGGGGGGTGAGAGGGGGTAGGGAAGGGGAGGGGAGGGGAGGGGGAAGGGAGGGGGGAGGAGGGGAGGAGGAGGGGGGAGAGGGGGGGGAGAGGAGAGGAGGGAAGGGAGAAGGGGGGGAGGGGAGGAAGGAGGGAGGAGGGGGAGGGGGGGTAGGGGAGGAGGAAGGAGGGGGAGAGGGGGAGGTAGGGGAGGAAGGAGGGGGGGGAGGGAGGGGAGGGGAGGGGGGAGGGGGGAGGAGGGGGAGAGAGGGGGGGAGGGAGGGGAGGGAGGGGGGGGAGGGGGGAGGAGGGGGAGGGAGGGGGGAGGGGGGGGGGGGGGGGGGGGGGGGGGGGGGGGGGGGGGGGGGGGGGGGGGGGGAGGGGGGAGAGGGAGGGGGGGGAGGGGGGTGGGGGGGGGTAGAGAAGGGAGGGGGGGGGGAAGGTAGGGGGAGGGGGGGAGGGGGGGGAGGAAGAGGAGGAGGGGGTAGGGGGGAGGGGAGGAGGGGAGGGGGAGGGAGGGAGGGGAGGGGTAGGGAGAGGGGGGGGGGGGGGGGGGGGGGGGAGGATGGGGAGGAGGGAGGGGAGGGGGGGGAGGGGGAGGAGGGGGAGGAGGGGAGGAGGGGGGGGGGGGGGGGAGAGGGGGGGGGGGGGGGGGGGGTAGAGAAGAAGGGGGGGGGGGGGGGGGGGAAGGAGGGGGGGGAGGGAAGGAGGGGGTGGGAGGGGGGTAGAGGGGAGGAGGAGGGGGGGGGGGGGGGGGGGGGGGGGGGGGGGGGGGGGGAGGAGGGGGGGGGAGGGGAGAGGGGAGGGGGGAGGGGAGGGGGGGGGAGAAGGGGGAGGAGGGAGGGAGGGAGGGAGGGGGAGGGGAGAGGGAGGGGGAGGGGAAGGAGGGGGATGGGGGGGGGAAGGGAGGAAGGGAGGGGGGAGGGGGAGAGGGGGGGAGGGGGGGGGAGAGGGGGAGGGAGGAGAAGGAGGAGGAGGGGGGGAAGGAGGGGGGGAGGAGGGGGTAAGGGGGGGGAGGAGGGGAGGGGGGGAGGGAGGAGGGGGAGAGAGGGGAGGGAGGGAGGGGGGAGGGGGGAGGGTGGGGGGGGGGGGGGGGGGGGGGGGGGAGGAGGGGGAGGGGGGGGGGGGGGGTGGGGGGGGGGGGGGGGGGGGGGGGGGGGGGGGGGGGGGGGGGGGGGGGGGGGGGGGGGGGGGGGGGGGGGGGGGGGGGGGGGGGGGGGGGGGGGAGGGGGTGGGGGGGAGGAGGAGGAAGGGGGGGGGGGTGGGGGGGGGGGGAGGGGGGGGAGTGGGGGGGGGGGGGGGGGCGGGGTGGAGGGGGGGGGGGAGGGGGGAAGGAGGAGGGAGGGGAGGAGGGAGAGGGAGGGAGAGGGGGGGGGAGAGGGGGGTAGGAGGGGGGAGGGGTGAGAGGGAGGAGGGGGGGAAGGGGGGGAGGGAGGTAAGAGGAGGGGAGGGGAGGAGGAGGAAAGGTAGAGGAGGGAGGGGAGGGGGAGAAGGAGGAGGGGGAGGGAGGGGGGGGGGAGGAGGGGGGGGAGGGGGGGAGGAGGGAGGAAAGAGGGGGAGGGGAGGGAGGAAGGGGGGGGGGGGGAGGTGGAGGGAGGGGGAGGGGAGGAGGGGGAAGGGAGGGGGAGAGGGAGGAGGAGGAGGAAAGAGGGGAAGGGGGGGGGGGGAGGGAGGAGGGGGGGGGTGGGAAGGTGAGGAGGAGAGAGGGGAGGTAGGAGAGGGTGAGAGGGAGGTAGATAAAGGGGGGAGAGAAGAGGAAAGGAGGGGGAGAGGGAGGTAGAGAAGGGAAGGAAGAGGGTGAGAGGGAGTAGGGAGAGGGAGAAGGAGGGGTGAGGGGGAGGAGAAGGAGGGGTGAGAGGGAGGTAGAAGAGGAAGGAAGGAGGGGTGAGAGGGAGGTAGGAGAGGAGGAAGGAGGGGTGAGAGGGAGGTAGAGAGGAGGAAGGAGGGGTGAGAGGGAGGTAGCGATAAGGAAGGAGGGGTGAGAGGGAGGTAGAAGAGGAGGAAGGAGGGGTGAGAGGGAGGAAGGAGAGAAGGAGGGGTGAGGGGAGGTGAGAGGAAGGAGGGGTGAGAGGAGGTAGGGGTTTTGTTTTTTTTTTTTTTAGTTTTTTGTGGTTGGTGAGATGGAGGTAGAGAAGAGTTGTTTAGTTTTGGGGTGAGAGGGAGGTTATTTTTTAAGAGGAAGGAGGGGTGGTGAGAGGGATTGTTAGGTGAGGAGGAATATGTTTAGGGGTGATAGGAGTAGAGCTATAGGTTTTTAAGGAGGGTTTGTGTTAGAGGTAGTGTAATAGAGAGTAGGAGGTGTGTGTTAGAGGTGGAGGTTAGGGTAGGAGGAAGGAGGGGTGAGAGGGAGAAAAGGAGGGGTGAGAGGAGTTATAGGGAGGGGTGATTAGGGAGAAAGGAGGGGTGGAGAGGTGAGAAGGAGGGGTTGTTTGTATGGTGTGTGGGATTGAGTTGAGGTGTGTATATGAGTGAGTTGGGTTGATAGTTGTGTAGAGTTGTTGGTGAGTGAGTTAGGATTGTTAAATCGGGTAAGTATAGCTGTATAGGTGTGAGTTTTGTAGTGTGGATGATAGTGAGGTAGAGAGAGGGTGAGTGGAGGTGAGAGTTTTGCGGTGTAGGTTGGAGTTTTGAAGGAGGAAGAAGGTGAGGTTGAGAGAGTGAGTGTGTAAGTGAGGTAGAGTTTTGTTGGTTGTGTTGTGCGGAGTGTTAGGTAAGTAAGGTATGGTTGAGTGAGTGTGAGGAGGTGGAGGTTGTTGCGTGTTATGTGAGTTGTTTGTATTGTAAAGAAATGTAGTGTGTAGGGTTGTGTTATTTGTAATGGTAGTTTATGGTTATGAGTGATGTGGTTTAGTAGGGTGGGTTTATGAGTGATGGTGGTTACATTAGGGTAAAGTTTGTATTGAGTGAGTTGGGTTTGGGGTGAGAGTAGTAAGAGGGTTAGTTTTGTTTTAATGTGTGTGTGGGTAGGTATCGTTAGGTTTGAGCTTTGAGTATTATATAAAGGGTGGTTACTATAGGTTAAGGTAAGCTGTAGTTGGGTATTTTTTTGACGAGTTTGAGTTCGTACGGGGTTTGTAGAGGTTTATAAGAACTGGGGGTGTGATGTGAGTTGAGGTTATTTTATAAGAGGGTAAGAGTGCGTGTGTTTTAAGATTGAGGAGGTGTGGTTAATTAGTTGTTTGTTAAGAGTGTTTTGGGTGAGTAGGGTTGTTAAGAGGGTAATTGGGGGTTAGGTATTTAATAAGTGTTTTATTGGTAATACTATGTTTTAAGGTGAGAATGGGGTTATGAGGTTGGTAAGAGGTTTTGGGTGTGTGTGTAAGAGTTGGTGGTGAGTGTGTTTTGGGTTTTAGTAGTTGGTGGTGTATTGAGTAGTGAGTGGGTGAGATTATGGGGTTAGTTGTTTTTGGTTGTTTAATAAAGGGTTTAAGGGTGGTGGTTTGGGTTTTAAGATAATAATGTTATTTTTTAGGGGGGGTGGAGGGTTATGTTGTGTAAGTAATTTATGTTTGTAATGGTGTTGTATTGTTTATTATGTGTTGGTGGTTTGTATATGGTCAATTTTATAAGTTGTTATCTTTATGTTTGGAAAGTTTGTTGTTATTACGTTTAATTTGTTGTTTTTATTGTGTTGGAAGTATTAGGTTTGGGTTGTAAGGTTATTGGTTTAAGGGTGGTGATTAGTATGGTTTAGTAGTTATTGGGGTAAGTTTAAGTGTGTTTTTTAATTATTGGTTGGGTAATAGTGTTATGGGTAGGTATTTGGTGGGTTAAGGTTTTAGGTTAATAAGGGTTATTAAATAAGTTTTTGGTGTGGTGGTAAGTTAGGTAAGTGGTATGGGTTATTTTTAGTATTTTTTTAGGTATTTTGTATGATTATATCTTAGGTTAGGGGTTTAGGTTAGGTGGTATAGTGGGAGGAAGGTAGTTATATGGTTAGAGAGTGCGGATGGAGTTGTTGGGTTTGAGTGAGGTAGAGAGGGAGGTATAGAGGGAAGGAAGGGGTAGTGAGAGGGAGAAGGAGGGGTGAGAGGGAGGAAGGAGGGGTGAGAGGGAAGGGAAGGAGGTGTTGAGGAGGGAGGTAGAGGGAGGAAGGAGGGGTGAGAGGGAGGGTAGTAGAGGGAAGGAGGGAAGGAGGGTAAAGTGAGAGGGAGGTAGTTGTGAGAGGGTTTAGGAAGGAGGGGTGAGGGTTAGGGTAGGAGAGGATGGTTGGTGGAGGGGTGAGAGGGAGGTAGGAGGAATGGAGGTGGTAGAGGGAGGTAGAAGAGGAGGAAGGTGGGTGTGAGAGGGAGGTTAGAGAGGAGGGGTAAGGTAGGGGTTTGAGGTAGGAAGGTAGGTGATGATAGGATGGGGGTGTGTGAGTAGGTATGATATTTAGGATGGTAGGGTTTGTTAGGGGGGTAGTGGGTATGTGTATTAGGGTGGGTGTTGTATATTGTACGTTGTATATTAATTTTTTTAAGAGGGGGTATAAGAGGGTTTGCGGGTTAGGTGGTGTAAGTAATGATTATAAGGGGGTGTTGGGTTGGGGGATAAGGGGTTTGGGTGTTAGTTAAGTTAGTAAGTATGGTAGGGGTATTGTAGTTTGTTTAATATTAAGTTGGGGTAGTGAGGGTTAGGTTTATGGGGTGTGGTAGGTAAGGTTAGGGGTGGGTGGTAAGAGAAAAGGGGTGTTGGGGTATAGGTTTAATGGTTTAAAGATTGTTTGAGGTTTGTTTATTGGTAGGGGTAAGAGTGTAGGTGTTGTATTGGGGGGGGTTGTTTTTTTAGTAGGTTTGTTGGTGTGTTTGTTAATATTTGTAGTTGTGTGTTAAGGTTACGTAAGTTGGTAGGGGTATTAGGGGGGTGTCGGTTTTTAAGGGGGTTTTATGGTAAGTATGTTAAGAATTTAAGTAGGTGTAAGGTTTAGGTAGATTAGGTGTTGGGGTAGTGGTGTTAAGTAAGGTTTTGGGGTATTTGTGTAGTGGTTTTTGTGTATTTTTATTTATATAAGGGGTTGGTTTGGTAGTGTGGTAGTATGAGTTGTATGGTAGTAGGTATAGTTTGGTTTGTGGAGGGTATTATATTTTTATGTTTATTATTTTTTTTATGTGGTTGGTGGGTGGTAGGTATGTATGTTGTCGGTGTATTTTGTATTGTTAATTTTTATTGTTATTATTGGTGTAGTTAAGTTGAGGGGTCGTGGTGGTAGGTTTAGTGTATGGGTGTTGTTTTTTTTTAGTTTTTATGTGTTCTTTAGTTAGTAGGGGGTAAGTGGTTAGTAATTAAGTGGGTAAGAGGGTACGATTAATATAATAGTTAGGTGTTATATTTTATAAGTAGTGTGTTATTTATTAGTAGGGTGGGTTTAGGTAATGAGTATTTTTAAAGGGGTGGGTGTGTTATGAAGAGTAATTTAGTTGGTGGGTTTGGGGGGTAGGTTGGGTGGGGGAGGTGGTGAGTGGTGTAGGGTTAGGGTTGAGTGTGTTTAGTAATTGTGTTAGTGGTGAGTTGTGGTATGTGGGTGTGTATGGGGTTGGGTGATTGGGTGTTGTATTGGAGTTAGATTTGGAATGTGTGTAAGAAGTAGGTTATTAATTTATGGTGTTATATGGGTTATTAGGGTTATGGTGGTAGTAAGGTGGTAGTGGTGGGAGTGTGGAGTAGAGGGGTGGGGTGGTTGGTTGGAAGAGGGTTGGTGTAGGGTTGTGGGGGTGGGGTGGGTATGGGTGGGTTGGTGGTGTGGGAGGTGGTTGGGGTGGGTAGTGGTTGTGTGATTAAGGGTTTTGGTTTGGGTGGTGTGTGTTGGTGTGGGTGGTGTGGGGGTCGTGTTGGGTTTGGGGTGTGGGTTTGTGTTGTGTGGGGTGGGGTTGTTAGGTGTAGGGGGGGTTGGTGGGGTTGGGTGTGGTTTTTTGGGTTAGTGGGGGTTTTAAAAGT
>CM053038.1:33941785-33999285 GCA_028564925.1 Lithobates sylvaticus
ATGGGATGTGCTGGGTCCTGACCGTAGGGGCTGGGTCCTTCTTGGGCCCAAGAGGAAGCGACAAGAGGGGGCCCAAGAGGAAGCGACAAGAGGGGGCCCGAGGGGGCAGCGACAAGAGGGGGCCCGAGGGGGCAGCGACAAGAGGGGGCCCAAGGGGCAAGAGGAGCCCAAGATGGGGCCCAAGGGGCAAGAGGAGCCCAAGAGGGGGCCCAAGGGGCAAGGGGAGCCCAAGAGGGGCACAAGAGGCAAGGGGAGCCCAAGAGGGGCACAAGGGGAGCCCAAGAGGGGCACAAGGGGAGCCCAAGAGGGGCACAAGGGGAGCCCAAGAGGGGCACAAGGAGCGCCCAAGAGGGGCACAAGGAGCGCCCAAGGGGCGCCCAAGAGGGGCCCAAGAGAGGCTCAAGGGGCAAGGGGAGCCCAAGAGGGGCTCAAGGGGCAAGGGGAGCCCAAGAGGGGCTCAAGGGGCAAGGGGAGCCCAAGAGGGGCTCAAGGGGCAAGAGGAGCCCAAGAGGGGCTCAAGGGGAAAGGGGAGCCCAAGAGGGGCTCAAGGGGCAAGGGGAGCCCAAGAGGGGCTCAAGGGGCAAGGGGAGCCCAAGAGGAGCTCAAGGGGCAAGGGGAGCCCAAGAGGAGCTCAAGGGGCAAGGGGAGCCCAAGAGGGGCTCAAGGGGCAAGGGGAGCCCAAGAGGGGCTCAAGGGGCAAGGGGAGCCCAAGAGGGGCTCAAGGGACAAGAGGGGCCCAAGGGGCAAGCGACAAGAGGGGCCCAAGGGGCAAGCGACAAGAGGGGCCCAAGGGGCAAGCGACAAGAGGGGCCCAAGGGGCAAGCGGCAAGAGGGGCCCAAGGGGCAAGCGGCAAGAGGGGCCCAAGGGGCAAGCGGCAAGAGGGGCCCAAGGGGCAAGAGGGGCCAAAGAGGCAGCGACAAGAGGGGCCAAAGAGGCAAGCGACAAGAGGGGCCAAAGAGGCAAGCGACAAGAGGGGCCAAAGGGGCAGCGACAAGAGGGGCCAAAGGGGCAGCGACAAGAGGGGCCAAAGGGGCAGCGACAAGACCAGTCAAGGAGAAGGAACAAGACAACCACATTGGAGGATTGCAGGTCTTGCCTCCCGGAAGAGGCGTTATGGAGGATCACAGAGTTTTGGAATATGTTGAAGGGTATAACATTTGCCTTGGAGATACCCAGAGAAGCCGAGCTAGTCTGTATATATCAGAGCTTTCCTCCCAGATCTGAGAGCGGCGATGAGTTCATCAAGAGCCCCGCCAGTATCAATTAGCATCTATTTCCTAAAAGTCTCACATGGGGCTCTGTGAAATCATTGATATGAAAGGTGACATCTATGTCTTCCCTCGTCAGAAGCGTCTGGCAGGGATTACCAGGGGGACCAGGAACATCTTGAGCAGCATACTGAGGATGTTTCCCGGGGAACGCCGACTTCTCTACATCAACAAAGAACACGGCAGCCCTCGGCGCACGTCCCTCCTGTAAGCGCCGTTCCTGAAGGCGACGGCTGCTGGGAGCATCACTGCTTTACATCTGCCTTCCGTCTGATCAACAACCACCATCGTCCTTTATCATTCCGAATCGGACACAAACTCCTCTTATACTCTGATAATAAGAAGGAGAACCCAGGCTGATGATGTCCTCCTGCCGCCTGTAGAACGATAACCAATGGCGGCTTTTCTCTTCCACAGTAATGGGATGACTGAGATCCCCCATATGAGGGTCACAGGAAAAAAAAAAAAAGGGGCATTAAACACCCCCTTACCCCCCCCCAACTTTTTAACTCAATAAAAATAATTTATATATTCCAGATATACACTTTTTATCCCCTGAGGAAGAAATTTCACGAAACGCGTTGGATAGCCACAAGAACAAAATTGCATATATGTATAAGATCAATGCGTTTCGTAACATTTCATCCTCAGGGGGTTAAAAAAACAAATAACTCCCTTGCTATAAGGTCCATGTAACCAGCAGGTACTCAGCAGGCACATCAGACTAACCCCACATCGATTGCACAGGATGGCGCCCACATATACCAGGGAGTCGCGTTGTCCTGTGAACGTAGTTGTGGGCCTATGGAAGACTCACCTGCGATTTGTTTCATGAAGGTCATACAAACGCCGTCCGCTCCCAGCACGCTGCTCTTCACCAGCTCCCGCACCAACCAGATCAGCTGCAGAAAAGGAAAAAAAAACGGGCGCCGTACCGTTTAGTGCCAAGAGAAAAAGCGGCCGGGCCATCACAATAAATACAGCCAAGGTGGGCAAAGTGTTCACCTTCTACCATTCATCTGCAAAGTTTACGTTTCTAGATAATCCCCAACCGATCAAAAGAAGCAACAATGTGTGGAGGGACCATCGCAGACGCTTAGAGCCCCTTTTCACACTGAAGGCGATTTTCAGGCGTTTTAGCGCTAAGAATAGCGCCTGTAAAGCGCCTCCCCAGCGGGAAAGCCCGAGTGTTTGGGTTTAGTTTTTGGGGTACACCGGGGCCGTGCGCTTGCAGGACGGAAAAAAAAAAAAGAGAAGTCCTGCAAGCTGCGTCTTTGGGGCACTGCGGGAGCGCTGTATACACCGCTACTTAACCGCCCCTGCCCGTTGAAATCAATGGGCAGCGCTGCCAAATCGCTTCAGCGATTTCTGGACGCTTTCAACCCCTTCTTTGGGGTTAAAAGGGAATGCAAATCGAATGCAGTTCAAAACGCATCCAATTTCGCATATACAAAAATTATTTATAAAGACACAGAAAACCAAAAGGCACCTGGAGAAGGGCCTCATCCCTACAACCCTGGCCATTGGTTGTGGGGGTCTGGCAGGCAGGTGGCTTATTGGAATCTGGAAGCACCCTTTAATAAGAGGGCCCCCCCCATGTTTATGAAGATGGGGTACATTAAAAGGGGGCTTCCAGATTCCGATAAGCCCCCCCACCTGCAGAGCACCGGCCAGGGTTGTGGAGAAGAGGCCCTTGTCCAGTTGGTTGGGGGGGGGGGAAGGGGCAGTTAAGCCCCCCCTGCCCCAAAGCACCCACCTCATGTTGAGGGCATGTGGCCTGGTATGGTTTAGGAGAGAGGGAACACAACCTCACACTTTTTTTTTGTTTTCCCAATTCGTGTTCAAAACTGATCACATGTGCGATTCCGATGCATTCCCAAAGAAGGCAGTGAGCCTAGAAGTCGCATCTGAACCGCACCGCAGTGCCCAGAAAACGCACAGGACCCTTTTTAAAATTTGCAGCGAATTTGCACTGCCGCCGCACCGCAGAGATGTGGACCGGCTCCATAGAAAGCCAGTTTGGATCACATGTCATGCGAATAGGATGCGGTTTAAAGTGCATCCCATTCGCATATACAAAATTTATTTATAAAGACACAGAAAACCAAGGCTGACATAATAAAACATTAAAGATATCAACACATCTTGTACATTATCCAATCTTGTGCATATCCAATCTTGTGCATACTCAACGCATTTCGTCACATTTCTTCCTCAGGAGTGTATATTTGAAATATAGAAATGATTTTTAATATATCTACATTTAACAGATTAACTAATCCTAGGTAATCCTTAGATAAAATCTGTTCATAGTTGATAAATGTAGATATAAGAAAAATAATTTATATATTCCAGATATACACTTTAGCCCCTGAAGAAGCAATGTTATGAAACGCATTGATCTTATACATTTTTGTTCTTGTAGCTATCCAATGCGTTTCGTAAAATTTCTTCCTCAGGGGATAAAGTGTGTATCAGGAATATATAAATTATTTTTGTTAATCTGTTCATCGTTGATAAATGTAGATATAAGAAAAAGAATTTATATATTCCAGATATACACTTTATCCCCTGAGGAAGAAATTTTACGAAACGCTTTGGATAGCTACAAGAACAAAATTGCATAATGTATAAGAGCAATGCGTTTCGTAACATTTCTTCCTCAGGGGTTAAAATGTATATCTGGAATATATAAATTTTTTTGTTGATCTGTTCATCGTTGATAAATGTAGATATAAGAAAAATAATTTTGATATATACTTTATCCCCTGAGGAAGAAATGTTAAGAAACACATTGATCTTAGCCATAAGAAAATTGCATAATGTATAAGATCAATGTGTTTCTTAACATTTCTTCCTCAGGGGATAAAGTATATATCTAAATTCTTTTTCTTATATCTACATTTATCAACGATGAACAGATTAACAAAAATAATTTATATATTCCAGATATACACTTTATCCCCCTGAGGAAGAAATTTTACGAAACGCGTTCGATAGCCATAAGAAAATTGCATAATGTATACCGAACGCGTTTCGTAAAATTTCTTCCTCAGGGGGATAAAGTGTATATCTGGAATATATAATTTATTTTTCTTTTATCTACATTTATCAACGATATCTAAGGATTACCTAGGATTAGGTAATCTGTTAAATGAAGATATATTTTAAAATAGATTGAACTCAATTCTCGAGACACATATTAGTTGCCATCATCCCCGAAACTGGTATAAGAAAGAACCTCTAGGGGTGGGACTATACCGGCAACTATAAAAACCATATAGGCTACATAAGATAATTTTTATGAATTTATTATACAAAATTAATAGAAAAAACATATATAGATTTTAAAGTAGTCGTGTAGGGTAGTAGGGTAGTCCCACCCCTAGAGGTTCTTTCTTATAAATGAAGATATATTAAAAATAATTTCTCTATTTCAAAATATACACGCCTGAGGAAGAAATGTGCCGAAATGCGTTGGTTATGCACAAGATGTGTTGATATCTTTCATGTTCTGTGGAAAATGGAGTGTGCCCTCTTGCGTGAGGATCAACTATTATGTCAGCCTTGGTTTTATGTCTTTATAAAATAATTTTTGTATAATAAAATTTGGGTGTTTATACAATTATTAGGTGTGCGTTGGAGATATTCAGCCTATACAACGGTGCCTAAAAAAATACCTCCACACTTTGCTGCTTCTTTGATAGTTGTATCAATCGAGATGATGGCATTTCCTCCACATTTTACAGCGTCCAACCTAATCTGACCCAGACTCCGCCCCCACCCCCCATCCACACCCCTTCCCAGGTGCCTCCTAACCTTTGTCCCCTCCCCCGGTTTACCTCCTTCTGGCTCCAATCATCTGTGGTGCGACCTGTGTGCATGGAGTGACCCCCCCCTCCCACGTAGAAAGAGTATCCGCCCCCAAAATCCCAAGTGCTCAATTCAAGCCTATGGGGACTCACTGCACTGGCAGGACCAGGGAAAGTTTCAGGTTGGAAGAGGTTGCACACTAGGGTTGAATGGATCTGCAAGGCAGAGGTAAGGGGGGCACGTGGTCAGGGGGTGTATGGTAGACTCGGGTGTCCGACACCCCAAAAATCTTTCACACATGAGGAAGCAGAAGCATCGGAACCCCCAGAAGATGCAGCACAGGGGGCATTTCAAGTGCTTCTACTGGGCGTCCTATTGTCTGAGAGGGGGTGTGTCCATAAGGTCACATGACATGCTGTCGGAGAGCCATTCATAAATTTGTCTAGTGAACGCAAAGTCTGAAGCCTCCATGCCTAAAATGTACCTACCTGCGTCCGGCAGGTGTCCTGAAGCTTCAGATACTTCTCCATTAAGATCTGGTTGATTTTGTTGAGCACGATGTTCATCCCGTCTCTGCTGACCAGCGCCAGATCGCGGTAACACTGCGGGAGAGAAGAAGAAGGAAGGGTCACTCATTCTGCTGGAAATCACGAGAAAGTGGGAGGAGTTCTTACAGAAAACAGTGGGAGGGGAGCCAATCAAGTTTGGAATGAGGAAAGGGTTTCTTAGAAGTTTCTAGTGGCAACTGCTTCAGCAGCTGTAGTCCTAACCCTACAGGGGGCGCTGCAATGATGGACCTGATGTGGCAAATGGGCGTTACTAGCGATGCGGTTTCCCACATTACATGGGATAGACTAGAATGTAGTCTAGATTATTTCTCTACAAAATATATACAGGTATGTCTTATTGACATGCCATGCTAATTTTATTCATGGCAATTGTGAAGCATAATCATTTATAATTGTTGTTTCTCTTATAGTATATATAAAAAAAAACTCCTGAAGAAGCTCTTCTGAGCGAAACATGTAGAGTGAGAAGTGGTTGTACATGTTAAAAGAAATACGCGATTCTTGTAAATGTTTATTTTAATTTAATTTTTTTTTTACCGTATATATACTCGAGTATAAGCCGAGTTTTTCAGCACATTTTTTTTGTGCCGAAAATGCCCCCCCCTCGGCTTATACTCAAGTCAAGCACTTTTCTGCAGCAGACCCGACTTTGGGGCCCCGTATCTCGGGGCCACTTGGTGCTAGGAACCCCAAATTTGGTGTGCAAACCCAGTGGAACTAGCACTACAACATATCCAATGGGGTCAGATGGGGTTCCTATCACCAGGTGGCCCCGAGATACAGGGCCCCAAAGTCCGTTCGGAAAATGTCAAGCACTTTTCTGCAGCAGACAATGAAATTTTCGGACCTGACTTTGGGGCCCTGTATCTCGGAGCCACTTGGTGCTTGGAACCCCATCTGTTGTAGTGCTGGTTCCACTGGGTTTGCAGCATTAAGTGGGCCCGAGACACGGGGCCCCAAAGTCGGTTCAGAAAATGTCATTCTCTGCTGCAGAAAAGTGCTTGATATTTTCCAACCCGACTTTGGGGCCCCATATCTCGGGGCCACTTGATTCTAGGAACCCCAACACTACAACATATCCAAATTTGGGGTTTCTAGCACCAAGTGGCCCCCAAGATACGGGGCCCCAAAGTCGGTTCGGAAAATGTCAAGCACTTTTCTGCAGCAGACAATGACATCTTCCGACCCGAATTTGGGGCCCCGTATCTCGGGGCCACTTGGTACTAGGAACCCCAAATTTAGTGTGCAAACCCAGTGGAACCAAACACTACAACATATCCAAATTTGGGAGTTCCTCGCATCAAGTGGCCCCCGAGATACGGGGCCCCAAATTCAGTCGTGTCCATCTGCAGCAATGTCATTTCGGGATCCTAATTTTGGCTGCAGCTAGGGGGGGCATCTAGGAACCCTTAACTACCAAGTTTGAAGTTCGGGGGACCTATGGCTGCAAATGGGCACAGTGAGGCTGCAAATGGGCACAGTGAGGCTGCAAATGGGCACAGTGAGGCTGCAAATGGGCACAGTGAGGCTGCAAATGGGCACAGTGAGGCTGCAAATGGGCACAGTGAGGCTGCAAATGGGCACAGTGAGGCATGCAAATGGGCACAGTGAGGCATGCAAATGGGCACAGCGAGGCTGCAAATGGGCATTGGGCACAGTGAGGCTGCAAATGGGCACAGTGAGGCTGCAAATGGGGCCCTCTTTTCCACTTACAGTAGCTGTGCATTTCTCACCCTAGGCTTATACTCGAGTCAATACGTTTTCCCAGTTTTTTGTGGTAAAATTAGGTGCCTCGGCTTATACTCGAGTATATACGGTAAATAAAATTAAAAATTTTCTAAAATCGATTGATTATTCTACTCCTTGGTACCTTAAAAGTCCTGCCTGCCCCGTCCCCCTTTTTCTCTGTTTAAATTAGATGCGGTACCGAATTTTGATCTCTTATCACCCAGCTCCCAAATCTAGACTAGAAGGTAGACTACTTGCTCGGGCCCCATTATATTTGGGGTGCTCGTGACACCAAAATGAGGAAGAATGGAACGCCCGTTGCAGCTAGAGGTGGGAGGAGTTGTGGTCCCAGCACAGGTGTGTCCTACAAGGAGGCCTTTGAATTGAACGAGGCTGCTTCCCCATCACAGGTCACATGATTGATCTTTTAAAATAAAAAAATTGTACAAGTATTTGAAAGCTATTTAATGAAGGGGGGAAGAGGGTTGGGTGAGCTGGCTTATTCCAGCTTAAGCTTTAACAGTCTTAAAAATGTCCCCTCCCCCACCACCGACTTAACTGCCTAAGAAAGATGTATGTACCATTTTCAGGCCGCTCGGTTCTGGGCAGGTGATCCCGTGTCAGCGGCTGCTGCAGGGGAGAGGAAGGAGCGCTCCGACAATGGCTGGGAATTTCCAGGAACCGTGACGTCACTCATAGGCTCCCAAGACCAAGATGTTGCCGGCACTCCCTCTTCTCCTTGCCCGAAAAAGGAGGGAGGACCCCGCCTCCTTGCCCGAAAAAGGAGGAGGACCCCGCCTCCTTGCCCGAAAAAGGAGGACCCCGCCTCCTTGCCCGAAAAAGGAGGACCCCGCCTCCTTGCCCGAAAAAGGAGGACCCCGCCTCCTTGCCCGAAAAAGAAGGACCCCGACTCCTTGCCCGAAAAAGAAGAAGGACCCCGACTCCTTGCCCGAAAAAGAAGGACCCCGCCTCCTTGCCCGAAAAAGAAGGACCCCAACTCCTTGCCCGAAAAAGGAGCACCCCAACTCCTTGCCCGAAAAAGGAGCACCCCGCCTCCTTGCCCGAAAAAGGAGCACCCCGCCTCCTTGCCCGAAAAAGGAGCACCCCGCCTCCTTGCCCGAAAAAGGAGAACCCCGCCTCCTTGCCCGAAAAAGGAGAACACCGCCTCCCTTGCCCGAAAAAGGAGGACCCCGCCTCCTTGCCTGAAAAAGGAGGACCCCGCCTCCTTGCCCGAAAAAGGAGGACCCCCCCTCCTTGCCCGAAAAAGGAGAACCCCGCCTCCCTTGCCCGAAAAAGGAGAACCCCGCCTCCATAAAACCATAACAGCCATCATCTCTGCATCCCTCTCTCTTTTAGGTATGTATACCAATAAAAATTGTGTCAACAATTAACACAGCACTTTACATATATATTGTACATTCCCATCAGTCCCTCACTCACATATATATATATATATATATATGACCAGTTTAAACAGGAGCCAATTAACCTCCCAGCATGTCTTTTGGAGTGCCCAGAGGAAAGCCAAGCAAGAACATGGTTGGTGATACCACAATCTCCACCTCGTTCGGGTCAGAGAACACCTTGTATTCATTGAGAATGATATAAAGGGATTCGCTGAATGCCTGTGCCAAGTGAACGTGCAAACTCCAGGCAGGGTGTGCCTTGGTTGGGATTCGAACCGACAGCCCCCCCAGTGCTGCCATGTAGAGGTGCAAACCACTTAGTGCTGGCCATGGGTTGGAAGAGGTCCTAGGAGACTGTAAAGGGTAAGGGATAATATAAATCCAAGGTATGTGGTGTTTTGCACAGTTAGATTTGGTGCAGTTTAGTCTAGTATACATATTCCATACCTGGCCGATCCCTGCGACAGCTGGAGTTTGCTGTAGTAGCCACCACTGCTACAGAATTCCTCCCGTCTTCCAAGTCCTTTTGCCCTGCTGCATAGTGAACGCAGGACTTTGCTCGTTCGGCACTGGCACCATTCAGGGAATGGCTTCCATTTCTCTCAATGAATGCAAAGCGTTTTCTGATTGGACAAGGTGGAGAGGCAGGGGCGGTGACGTCACAATCTCCACCTCGTCCAGTTAGAGAACACTTCGTATTCATTGAGAAGGTGTTTGCTGAATGGGCATCATTCACCATTCCCAGGGCACAGTGCCTGTGCCCTGGGAGAGCCCCTATGTGTTGAGTGTGCAGTAGGGCCCAGAAGACCACGATAATCGGTGTAGTAGCAGCGACCGTTGTGATTCTCCATAGGAACTGGCCCGGTATTTCTACTGACAGTGGTCCAAGCAGGACGTAACTATGCAAAAGAAAAAAAAAAAAACATGCCTGGAGTGCAAAATTTGTGGTCTGATGACCGCGGTGACCGATGGTAAGGGTCAATCGTGCTCTTGGCAGCTGGTTTGATGCGCCAGTCAGATCGCCTTCCTGGAAAGTTGCAGATGGTTTCCGCACTCCCCCGTCGTGCGGTGCCCTTTCTGATGAAGCTTTGACTTTTTGTTTCCGTGTTCATCGTCAGATTGTCTGACAACCCATTTGTATGCCGTCACCGATCTCTCCTCTCATCATCTCTCTGTGGAAGATTCCCGACACTTGAAAGTCTTTCTGGGATAAATCTCCGCACTCGATTGTCTCACCGCCGCTTACCCCCTCAGCGCAATTTCTCCTCCGCCTCTCGTTAGTTTCGGTGTCTATTGTGCATCATGTGGCTGGGTGCCGCAGGTGTCTCTTTGTGCGTCATCCTCCTCCGTGTGCTCGGCAGTTCCTTCAGCTGCCAAGGATGAAAGTGTGCCGCCATCTTCACGAGAGGCGGGCATCCTCCAAACCTGTCCCTCAAAACACAGAACTCGCACTCTTTTGTTAAATAAGCAGCAGGCGGGTTCCGTCCACCACACTGGTCACGTAAAACGCGGACCCGGCCTACAGCTCACTGGGGTTAAAAAAATAAAATAAAACCGCTCTTACACTCAAGGACATCTGTGCTCACCAGCATAGAATGCTAGTCCTTGCCACTGGAACCCTGCTGAAGCACTCAAGGCAACCACCTCTTCTGCCTAGCCCTCGGTCCAACTCTGGCTATGGGAGTAGTTGGCCTTTTGGCTAAGATCAAGTGTAGTGACTGTTCTCATCAGTGTCACTACGCCAATGTTCTGGCCTTTTGGCAGGAATGGCTGGCTGTAAAGTACCTCTGATGGTATGATGGGGGTCCCGAGGAGCCCTTCTGAAAACCGAATAAGTTCGAACCACATAAGGTGTAGGTTGGGAGTACTCCTTTAGCCTAGAGGGAGCCAAGGAGTCCAATGCCTCCTGGTTTGAACGGTGGTGCCTGGTCTGGTCATGGGCTAGGAAGGCAGAAAATCCGCAGTGTCTGTACCCCCTGGGAGTGGCGCCCCAGAGGTGCTCTTAGTATCACTAGGAGTCTGGCACAAGGTCACAACATCCCTAGTTTCTTCTGCACCGTGCCTCTGGGGCTAGGCCTTTTGGTCGAAATCAGGGCAATTTTTATTAGTTACCAGGCCACAAGGTCTACCCAATGCACCGAAAATGTTGTCACTGTTGTCTGTTCCTCTCACTTGGATGGAGGGTGTGGCTCCTTGGGCCAACCTTGAAGTCTACAGGGCAGGATGTACGGCAATTAGGTTCCTGCCTCCCCTGAACCGGAGGGGGTTGCTCTTCAGGCCCCTCACCTAGTACTCATTTGTTGGCTTCGGCTGATCATGAGGAGAGGGGTACAATGGGGCTTTTGGCTAGGTGGACCATGTTCAGCCTTGTGCCCCTGGGCTGGGGTCAAGGTAGAGTCCTACTCTCACCTTTAACTGCACTTGTTTGTGTGTTTTTCACGTGCACTTGTTTGTGTGTTTTTCACGTGCACTTGTGTGTTTTTCACGTGCACTTGTTTGTGAGTTTTTCGCGTGCACTTGTTTGTGTGAGTTTTTCGCATGCACTTGTTTGTGTGAGTTTTTCGCGTGCACTTGTTTGTGTGAGTTTTTCACGTGCACTTGTTTGTGTGTTTTCCACGTGCACTTGTTTGTGTGTTTTCCACGTGCACTTGTTTGTGTGTTTTTCACGTGCACTTGTTTGTGTGTTTTTCACGTGCACTTGTTTGTGTGTTTTTCACGTGCACTTGTTTGTGTGAGTTTTTTGTGCGAGTTTTTCACGTGCACTTGTTTGTGCGAGTTTTTCACGTGCACTTGTTTGTGCGAGTTTTCCACGTGCACTTGTTTGTGTGAGTTTTTTACATGCACTTTTTTGTACACTTAGGGGTTTTGTTTATACGCACCACTGCAAAAAGTCCTTCGAGACCCCATCCCCACCCCATGAGAACTCAGAACGATGAAACCGAAATGGCTAAATCACAACAAGGTGCTTCACCTAGAAGCAAACCCCCTCAGGACCAGCAGGAGAAGTCCCCATATATCAGACGCTATCCGAGGCACTTCGGTGTCTTTAATTCTCCGGGCGTAGCGGCAGTACTTTCTCCAAGTTCGATTTATTCTTCCACTTTATACCTCAAGTTGGTAATTGCATTTTGAGGATTTGTTTACAAAGCATTCCATCAGCCATTCTGCCATAACAGCCCTGAGCTTTGCAGAGAGGGGATTAGCATAACGCCCCCCCCGGGGGATTTACAGCGTGTGAGCAGGTAGAGAGCCCCGGCGGACAGATATATCAGCTGGCAAGCGAGGAAGGCGGCTTCACTAACGACCTGAGAGAACGCCGGCAACGTATGAATAAAAGATTACAGATGTATGTGAAGTCGGAGTGGAGGGAGGAATCTGTGATAATAACGAGCAGGAAGGGAGCAGAAGGTGATGGAGAACTCTGCTGGGCGTTCATTGATAAATACCAGCCTGGAAAATCAACAACCCTCCCTATGGGAAATTCTATATATTATTTATAGTGTACAGTACAGTGTGTGACCCAGATCAAGATAACGGGTGCGGCAGTGACTGTCTAAATCTGGATACCCACTTCCCAATCCTGGTAAAGAGTGCAGCGGTGTCCAAGTCTAGGGGCCCAGTTCCTGATCCTGGTAAAGAGTGCAGCAGTGTCAAAGTCTAGGGGCCCAGTTCCCAATCCTGGTAATGGGTGTGGCAGTGTCCAAGTCTAGGGGCCCAGTTCCCGATCCTGGTAAAGAGTGCAGCGGTGGCCAAGTCTAGGGGCCCAGTTCTCGATCCTGGTAATGGGTGTGGCAGTGTCCAAGTCTAGGGGCCCAGTTCTCGATCCTGGTAAAGAGTGCAGCGGTGTCCAAGTCTAGGGGCCCAGTTCCCAATCCTGGTAATGGGTGTGGCAGTGTCCAAGTCTAGGGGCCCAGTTCTCGATCCTGGTAAAGAGTGCAGCGGTGTCCAAGTCTAGGGGCCCAGTTCCCGATCCTGGTAAAGAGTGCAGCGGTGTCCAAATCTAGGGGCCCAGTTCCCGATCCTGGTAATGGGTGTGGCAGTGTCCAAGTCTAGGGGCCCAGTTCCCGATCCTGGTAAAGAGTGCAGCGGTGGCCAAGTCTAGGGGCCCAGTTCTCGATCCTGGTAATGGGTGTGGCAGTGTCCAAGTCTAGGGGCCCAGTTCTCGATCCTGGTAAAGAGTGCAGCGGTGTCCAAGTCTAGGGGCCCAGTTCCCAATCCTGGTAATGGGTGTGGCAGTGTCCAAGTCTAGGGGCCCAGTTCTCGATCCTGGTAAAGAGTGCAGCGGTGTCCAAGTCTAGGGGCCCAGTTCCCGATCCTGGTAAAGAGTGCAGCGGTGTCCAAATCTAGGGGCCCAGTTCCCGATCCTGGTAATGGGTGTGGCAGTGTCCAAGTCTAGGGGCCAAGTTCTCGATCCTGGTAAAGAGTGCAGCGGTGTCCAAGTCTAGGGGCCCAGTTCCCGATCCTGGTAAAGAGTGCAGCGGTGTCCAAGTCTAGGGGCCCAGTTCCCGATCCTGGTAATGGGTGTGGCAGTGTCCAAGTCTAGGGGCCCAGTTCTCGACCCTGGTAATGGGTGTGGCAGTGTCCAAGTCTAGGGGCCCAGTTCTCGACCCTGGTAATGGGTGTGGCAGTGTCCAAGTATAGGGGCCCAGTTCTCGATCCTGGTAATGGGTGTGGAGGTGTCCAAGTCTAGGGGCCCAGTTCTCGATCCTGGTAAAGAGTGCAGCGGTGTCCAAGTCTAGGGGCCCAGTTCTCGATCCTGGTAATGGGTGTGGAGGTGTCCAAGTCTAGGGGCCCAGTTCTCGACCCTGGTAATGGGTGTGGCAGTGTCCAAGTATAGGGGCCCAGTTCTCGATCCTGGTAATGGGTGTGGAGGTGTCCAAGTCTAGGGGCCCAGTTCTCGATCCTGGTAATGGGTGTGGCAGTGTCCAAGTCTAGGGGCCCAGTTCTCGATCCTGGTAAAGAGTGCAGCGGTGTCCAAGTCTAGGGGCCCAGTTCTCGATCCTGGTAATGGGTGTGGAGGTGTCCAAGTCTAGGGGCCCAGTTCTCGATCCTGGTAATGGGTGTGGAGGTGTCCAAGTCTAGGGGCCCAGTTCTCAATCCTGGTAAAGAGTACAGCGGTGTCCAAGTCTAGGGGCCCAGTTCTCGATCCTGGTAATGGGTGTGGCAGTGTCCAAGTCTAGGGGCCCAGTTCCCGATCCTGGTAATGGGTGCGGCAGTGACTGCCTTAATTTTGGGACCCAAATCCTAGTAATGGGTGCAGCAGTAACCATCCAAATCTGGGGGCCAATGTTGCATGAATGAATATGTAACCAAATGTCCTACCTGTACACTGTTGTGCTTTGTGCATTGTGCATGTTGTCATTATTGTTTTGTGAAACATCACTAAATTGTACCCTTTAAAAAAAGAAAAAAATGGGTGTAGCAGTGACCATCCAAATCTGGGGGCCCAAATCCCGATCCCAGTAAAGCGTGCAACAGTGACCATACATATATGGGGGCCCAGATCCCGGTCCTGGTAATGGGTGTGACAGTGACTGTCCAAATCTGGGGCCCAGATACTGATCCCGGTAATGGGTGCAGCAGTGACTGCCCAAATCTGGGGCCCAGATACTGATCCCGGTAATAAGTGCGGCAGTGACTGTCCAAATCTGGGGCCCAGATACTGATTCCGGTAATGGGTGTGGCAATGACTGTCCAAATCTGGGGCCCAGATACTGATCCCGGTAATGGGTGTGGCAGTGACTGTCCAAATCTGGGGCCCAGATACTGATCCCGGTAATGGGTGCGGCAATGACTGCCCAAATCTTGAGACCCACTTCCTGATTCTAGTAATCAGAGCAGCAGTGTCCGTCTGAATCCTGGTTTACAGATCTCTGTGAATAAATGACGCGGCTGTGTAGGCAGAGCCCCACTTGTTTAAACTGACAGTGGGTGTGGGGAGAGGATCCCCTGCCTGCTGCCACGGGGGGGGGGGGGGGTGCCGGCAAGTGCTGTATAGTAACATGTTACAACCTAAATACGGATGCAAAATGTTACTAAAGGTGAACATATATTTTATTTACATTTTTATTAATTTCTCTATTAGTTTTTTTTATTCATTTTATTATATTATTATTATTATTATAATAATACAGGATTTATATAGTGCCAACAGTTTGCTCAGCCCTTTAATATTAATATAATATTACTATACTGGCATATTATAATAATATAATTAAATAATGATAATTATTATTATAAAAAATGTATTATTATTTATTATAAATATATTATAAATAATAAATTATTTTCTGTGCGGTGGAAGGGCGACGCTTCTCACCCTCCTCTAAATAAAGCAGACGGCCGAGCGCACTATTATCTGTCGGAATCAATACGATTGATTCTTCCTTTGATGAACGCCTCTCAGTGAGTCCCCGGAGGCCTTTGGCGTTCTGTTAGGCGGATATTCCTGACTAATTGCTAGCTTTTCTGCCGAGCAGCACATCCAGGCTCAAAGCGCAGACACGGAGAAGTAGCTATTTTCGGAGTGAATTTGGCGCCCCCGTCTCGCACCCGGCGGGGAGCGGGTTAACGGCGGGCTCAGGCACAGGTGTTTGGAAGGAGCATGTGACAGCTCCGGGCCGGCGCCGTGTCAGCTCCGGCATCAAAGTGGCAGCTCTAATTATCCGCAGCCGAAGGAGCTCGCAGCAAATCTGGAGCGTCGGATCAAAAGCCACGTCAGGAAGGAGAACTAATGAGGAGCGGGAAGAAAGGCAGGCACGGGTGCAAGGTGTAATGGCGCCCCCCGCCCTCCCCTTCCCCCGGTGCACCATTAGTTCTTCTGTGTGTGGGGGGGGGGGGGGGGTTCATGACAGCTTTTAACACAACAGAAACCACAGAGGGGTGGAACGAGACAGAAAGTGCGCGTTCCCTTCTTCTCATTGGCTGCTCACCCCCCATATCACAACCCGATCGTTACTCATTCTGATCACAAGTTCAGAGCTGAAGTTTAGACCGCTTCTATTTTTTTTTTCACCCTCCCCCCATATGCGGGCGCAACTTACGTGTGTTCACTTCTGCACGTGAGAATTTTTCTCTCATTTTTTATTTTTTCACACTGTCCCTTTACATTTTTTTTTTTTTTATTCCTATTACCAGGGATGTAAACATCTCATGTAATAGAAATAAGAGATGACAGGTCCTCTTTATGGAGATCTCATGTAATAGAAATAAGAGATGACAGGTCCTCTTTATGGAGATCTCATGTAATAGAAATAAGAGATGACAGGTCCTCTTTACTGAGATCTCATGTAATAGAAATAAGATGACAGGTCCTCTTTATGGAGATCTCATGTAATAGAAATAAGAGATGACGGGTCCTCTTTATGGAGATCTCATGTAATAGAAATAAGAGATGACAGGTCCTCTTTATGGAGATCTCATGTAATAGAAATAAGAGATGACAGGTCCTCTTTATGGAGATCTCATGTAATAGAAATAAGAGATGACAGGTCCTGTTTATGGAGATCTCATAATAGAAATAAGAGATGACAGGTCCTCTTTATGGAGATCTCATGTAATAGAAATAAGAGATGACAGGTCCTCTTTATGGAGATCTCATAATAGAAATAAGAGATGACAGGTCCTCTTTATGGAGATCTCATGTAACAGAAATAAGAGATGACAGGTCCTCTTTATGGGGATCTCATGTAATAGAAATAAGAGATGACAGGTCCTCTTTATGGAGATCTCATGTAATAGAAATAAGAGATGACAGGTCCTCTTTATGGAGATCTCATGTAATAGAAATAAGAGATGACAGGTCCTCTTTACTGAGATCTCATGTAATAGAAATAAGAGATGACGGGTCCTCTTTATGGAGATCTCATGTAATAGAAATAAGAGATGACAGGTCCTCTTTATGGAGATCTCATGTAATAGAAATAAGAGATGACAGGTCCTCTTATGGAGATCTCATGTAATAGAAATAAGAGATGACAGGTCCTGTTTATGGAGATCTCATAATAGAAATAAGAGATGACAGGTCCTCTTTATGGAGATCTCATGTAATAGAAATAAGAGATGACAGGTCCTCTTTATGGAGATCTCATAATAGAAATAAGAGATGACAGGTCCTCTTTATGGAGATCTCATGTAATAGAAATAAGAGATGACAGGTCCTCTTTATGGAGATCTCATGTAACAGAAATAAGAGATGACAGGTCCTCTTTATGGGGATCTCATGTAATAGAAATAAGAGATGACAGGTCCTCTTTATGGGGATCTCATGTAATAGAAATAAGAGATGACAGGTCCTCTTTATGGGGATCTCATGTAATAGAAATAAGAGATGACAGGTCCTCTTTATGGAGATCTCATGTAATAGAAATAAGAGATGACAGGTCCTCTTTATGGGGATCTCGTGTAATAGAAATAAGAGATGACAGGTCCTCTTTATGGAGATCTCATGTAATAGAAATAAGAGATGACAGGTCCTCTTTATGGAGATCTCATAATAGAAATAAGATGACAGGTCCTCTTTATGGAGATCTCATGTAATAGAAATAAGAGATGACAGGTCCTCTTTATGAAGAGATCTCATGTAATAGAAATAAGGGATGACAGGTCCTCTTTATGGAGATCTCATGTAATAGAAATAAGAGATGACAGGTCCTCTTTATGGAGATCTCATGTAATAGAAATAAGGGATGACAGGTCCTCTTTATGGAGATCTCATGTAATAGAAATAAGGGATGACAGGTCCTCTTTATGGAGATCTCATGTAATAGAAATAAGAGATGACAGGTCCTCTTTATGGGGATCTCATGTAATAGAAATAAGAGATGACAGGTCCTCTTTATGGAGATCATGTAATAGAAATAAGAGATGACAGGTCCTCTTTATGGAGATCTCATGTAATAGAGATAAGAGATGACAGGTCCTCTTTATGGAGATCTCATGTAATAGAAATAAGAGATGACAGGTCCTCTTTATGGAGATCTCATGTAATAGAAATAAGAGATGACAGGTCCTCTTTATGGAGATCTCATGTAATAGAAATAAGAGATGACAGGTCCTCTTTATGAAGAGATCTCATATAATAGAAATAAGAGATGACAGGTCCTCTTTACTGAGATCTCATGTAATAAGATGACGGGTCCTCTTTATGGGGATCTCATGTAATAGAAATAAGAGATGACAGGTCCTCTTTATGGAGATCTCATGTAATAGAAATAAGAGATGACAGGTCCTCTTTATGGAGATCTCATGTAATAGAAATAAGAGATGACAGGTCCTCTTTATGGAGATCTCATGTAATAGAAATAAGAGATGACAGGTCCTCTTTATGGAGATCTCATGTAATAGAAATAAGAGATGACAGGTCCTCTTTATGGAGATCTCGTATAATAGTAAGAGATGACAGGTCCTCTTTATGGAGATCTCATGTAATAGAAATAAGAGATGACAGGTCCTCTTTATGAGGAGATCTCGTATAATAGTAATAAGAGATGACAGGTCCTCTTTATGGAGATCTCATGTAATAGAAATAAGAGATGACAGGTCCTCTTTATGGGGATCTCATGTAATAGAAATAAGAGATGACAGGTCCTCTTTATGGAGATCTCATGTAATAGAAATAAGGGATGACAGGTCCTCTTTATGGAGATCTCATGTAATAGAAATAAGAGATGACAGGTCCTCTTTATGGGGATCTCATGTAATAGAAATAAGAGATGACAGGTCCTCTTTATGGGGATCTCATGTAATAGAAATAAGAGATGACAGGTCCTCTTTATGGAGATCTCATGTAATAGAAATAAGAGATGACAGGTCCTCTTTATGGAGATCTCATGTAATAGAAATAAGAGATGACAGGTCCTCTTTATGGAGATCTCATGTAATAGAAATAAGAGATGACAGGTCCTCTTTATGGGGATCTCGTGTAATAGAAATAAGAGATGACAGGTCCTCTTTATGGAGACATCTGGGGTCAAAAAGACCCCAAGTCTCTCTTCTACCTTTGAAAGCAAAAACAAATAAAAATGGATGTTTTGTGCAAAAAAAAAAAGTTTACTTCCGCCCTAGACCAGAAGTGATGTCATGACGTCACTCCGGTCCTCCCAAGATCATAGAGGTGATCAGAGACGATCTGGTCTCTGCTCACCTCTGTGACCAGCTGTGTAAACTGTTGGATCTTTTTCCTGGGCTCGCCGGTAAAAAAAAAAAAAAAAAAAAAAATACGTCAAGCCTGAGAAACATCCCCGAGCGACAGTTGGCCCCTCCTCTCTGCTTCTTGAAAGCAATCCAGCAGCTAATTAACCCACTTGGAACGCTTTCATGAGAAAGACAAAAAATAAAAATAAACGGGGGTTTGGCTGATAATCCAGATATATGTATTGCGGTTGGCAAGTGGTTACTATTAGGTACCCCCCACCATCCCTCAAGAAACATTATTATGAAGTTCCCCCCCCAGTTGTGTCTATAGCACCCTCCACTCCTCTGAGAAGGCGTTCCATAAGATTTGGGGGGGGTGTCCATTTGTGGGGTCAGGTACGGATGTTGGACGTCGACACTGTCTAGCCTCACATTGGGCGCCAATAAAAAGACCCGGCTCAATCTGCTTACCATCCGATATAAAGTGGAGAAGGGGAGGAGCCTCCAACCACAATCACCTAAAAAGAAGTTTGTCAGGCGCCGACGCGTTTTTGTTTTGAAGGCGACTCCTAATTTCCATAATATTGGGGGGGGGGGTGTCTCGTGTCCATTTGTGGGGTCAGGTACTGATGTTGGACACCAACACTGTCTCGTCTCACATTGGGAAACCAATAAAAAGACCCGGCTCCATCTGCTTACCATCCGATATAAGGTGGAGGAGGGGAGGAGCCTCCAACCACAATCACCTAAAAAGACGTTTTTTTTTTTTTGCTTTGGTTTTGAAGGCGACTCCTAATTACTGCACATCTTCCCCAGCGCACAGCCTGAGGATCGGCTGCGGTCCCCAGAGAGGACGGACTTCCTCAGGGGGAGGGGGAGGGGGGGCAGTCTTCATTAGCCGACGTTGCGGAGAACGGCTCTCCATCACGGATCAGAGGACTCCGCCGATCGCAGAAAGTAATTAGCTACTTGAAACGTTTTCCCTCCACTCAGAAGAAGCCGGCAGATGCTTTCCGCCTCCGTCTGGGATCATCATTATTTATAATAAAGTCTTTCTGATGGAGTCAACCCAAAAAAAAAGATGAAACGGCCGCCATGCGCACACGTGGATTCCGGAGCCAAAAGGGGGGAAAAAAACACGCTAATTCCAACTCGGAGCTTCTCATCGCGGCGGCTCCTTCCTTCATATCTCAGAACGATAGGGCTGCAGTGTGACGGGAACTGTCAGGTGTGCGCACACCAAGTGACCGGGCAATGCTGCCGACCAATCTACATCCAGAAAGTATTCACAGAGCTTCACTTTTTCCACATTTTGTTATGTTACAGCCTTATTCCAAAATGTTTTTCAAAATTCTACAATCTCCCATAATGACAACGTGAAAGTACGCAAGCATCACAGGCTCCTCCCAAGTACGCGAGCATCACAGGCTCCTCCCATGTACGCGAGCATCACAGGCTCCTCCCAAGTACGCGAGCATCACAGGCTCCTCCCAAGTACGCGAGCATCACAGGCTCCTCCCAAGTACGCGAGCATCACAGGCTCCTCCCAAGTACGCGAGCATCACAGGCTCCTCCCAAGTACGCGAGCATCACAGGCTCCTCCCAAGTACGCGAGCATCACAGGCTCCTCCCAAGTACGCGAGCATCACAGGCTCCTCCCAAGTAAGCGAGCATCACAGCCCAATAAAGTTAAATAGAAAAAAAATAAAAAGTTAAAAATAATTTAAATAAAAAATTATTATTTTTTTTCTTTTAATTTAAAATGTTTAACTTTTTTTTATTTTTAAGTAACTAATTTATTATTTAAACTTATTTTTTTTCTTTTAAAATAAAAAGTAAAATCACCCAACTGATAGCAATAAAGTTAAATGGAAATAAAGTTAGTTAAAAAAATAAAAGAAGTTAAAAATAATTTTAAATTAAAAGAAAAAAAAATACATTTAAATAAAAAAATAAATAAATATTTAAAATCGCCCCCCCCCCCCCCCACGCACAGTACTAAATGCAAAACGCACACGTATGTCCGGCACCCATTTGCACCACACATCGGAAGTTATCGCCATGAACATCAAAGCGACAGCAATAATTCTCGGGCCACAATTCACCATGAACTCTAAAAATCGATAACCCGTAAAAAAAGGCTTGTAAAGCGCCACCTATGGAGAATTTTAGGTATTGCAGTTTGTCGTCATTTTATGGGCGTGTGCAATTTGAAATCTTGGCATGTTTGGTATCTATTTACTCTGTGCAACCCCCATCTTTTAGATTTAGATAAAAAAATAAAAAAAATAATGGATTTTTATTTTTTTTGGCACCAAAAAAAAAATTTTAGGGTATTTTTTTGATTAATAAAAATTTGCGTTTGATATCACGCGACATAAAAAAATTTGCACGCGACATAAAAAAATTTGCATCGGCCACCATTTTATTCTCCAGGGCTTCTGCTTTCAGAAAATAGAATGTTTGCTTCGCTGATTTTTAAATGTAAAGCTTCCCCCGGAGAGCGGGTGGTTAATGAAGGAAAAGAATCGGAGTGCAGAATCCCGGGTGACAATGACTGCGTTGCGCGGTCAGGAAGCAGTTTATTGTCCGCAGTCCCCCGGGGGCGGGGGCGTAGGGGCATGGGGGGGGAGGGGGGGTACGATTCCCTCCGGACAGACTTGATGGGTCTCATTATTTCAGCCTGTTGGGACGGCTTGTAATTATCCCAGAGAAATGCCAACGGCTCGGTGTGAAAACAAAGGAGGAGCCAGAGGTCGCGCCCTCTCCCAGGGTGAATGTGTTTGCTTTAAGTTTCCCGAAATATCGGAGAGGGCGCCTCCCCCCCCTCTCTCCCCCCCCCCGCGCCAAACTTCGGAATGCTGGAAAAAACAAGAGCGCCGAATGGGCAGCCGATGACACACACCGAGCGCCCGTCTATAAAAACCGCACGGGGGGGGGGGGGCTGTACCGGACGCCGGGGTCTCAGCAGACCAATCCTGTGCCTCCTCAATAAAGGAGCGCCCCCCCGATATGGAACCCGAGGGACGCACACAGAACCCCGACCTGCGAGAGCGCCCCCCGATATGGAACCCGAGGGACGCACACAGAACCCCGACCTGCGAGAGCGCCCCCGATATGGAACCCGAGGGACGCGCACAGAACCCCGACCTGCGAGAGCGCCCCCCGATATGGAACCAGAGGGACGCACACAGAACCCCGACCTGCGAGAGCGCCCCCGATATGGAACCAGAGGGACGCACACAGAACCCCGACCTGCGAGAGAGCCCCCCGATATGGAACCCGAGGGACGCACACAGAACCCCGACCTGCGAGAGCGCCCCCCGATATGGAACCCGAGGGACGCGCACAGAACCCCGACCTGCGAGAGCGCCCCCCGATATGGAACCAGAGGGACGCGCACAGAACCCCGACCTGCGAGAGCGCCCCCCGATATGGAACCCGAGGGACACGCACAGAACCCCGACCTGCGAGAGCGCCCCCCGATATGGAACCCGAGGGACGCACACAGAACCCCCATCTGCGAGAGCGCCCCCCGATATGGAACCCGAGGGACGCACACAGAACCCCGACCTGCGAGAGCGCCCCCCGATATGGAACCCGAGGGACGCACACAGAACCCCGACCTGCGAGAGCGCCCCCCGATATGGAACCCGAGGGACGCACACAGAACCCCGACCTGCGAGAGCGCCCCCCGATATGGAACCCGAGGGACGCGCACAGAACCCCGACCTGCGAGAGCGCCCCCCGATATGGAACCCGAGGGACGCGCACAGAACCCCGACCTGCGAGAGCGCCCCCCCGATATGGAACCCGAGGGACGCACACAGAACCGCGACCTGCGAGAGCGCCCCCGATATGGAACCCGAGGGACACACACAGAACCCCGACCTGCGAGAGCGCCCCCGATATGGAACCCGAGGGACGCGCACAGAACCCCGACCTGCGAGAGCGCCCCCGATATGGAACCCGAGGGACGCGCACAGAACCCCGACCTGCGAGAGCGCCCCCGATATGGAACCAGAGGGACGCGCACAGAACCCCGACCTGCGAGAGAGCCCCCCGATATGGAACCAGAGGGACGCGCACAGAACCCCGACCTGCGAGAGCGCCCCCCGATATGGAACCCGAGGGACGCGCACAGAACCCCGACCTGCGAGAGCGCCCCCCGATATGGAACCCGAGGGACGCACACAGAACCCCCATCTGCGAGAGCGCCCCCCGATATGGAACCCGAGGGACGCACACAGAACCCCGACCTGCGAGAGCGCCCCCCGATATGGAACCCGAGGGACGCACACAGAACCCCGACCTGCGAGAGCGCCCCCCGATATGGAACCCGAGGGACGCACACAGAACCCCGACCTGCGAGAGCGCCCCCCGATATGGAACCCGAGGGACGCACACAGAACCCCGACCTGCGAGAGCGCCCCCCGATATGGAACCCGAGGGACGCGCACAGAACCCCGACCTGCGAGAGCGCCCCCCGATATGGAACCCGAGGGACGCGCACAGAACCCCGACCTGCGAGAGCGCCCCCCGATATGGAACCCGAGGGACGCACACAGAACCCCGACCTGCGAGAGCGCCCCCGATATGGAACCCGAGGGACGCACACAGAACCGCGACCTGCGAGAGCGCCCCCGACCTGCGAGAGCGCCCCCCGATATGGAACCCGAGGGACGCGCACAGAACCCCGACCTGCGAGAGCGCCCCCGATATGGAACCAGAGGGACGCGCACAGAACCCCGACCTGCGAGAGAGCCCCCCGATATGGAACCAGAGGGACGCGCACAGAACCCCGACCTGCGAGAGCGCCCCCCGATATGGAACCCGAGGGACGCGCACAGAACCCCGACCTGCGAGAAAGAAGACAAAACTGAATATCGATGCCGGGGGGCAGCCCACGGATTTTTGTGCCACTTTTTGCATTTTTAAATACACTTTATTTTTGTTTTTTGGTGATAGGAAAATATAATCCGAGATCAAAGTAGAGAGGAACCTTTGTGTCCGATGTTAGGGTTACCAATAATTGGTAGTGGTCTAACCCCAACATTTAACCCCAACCCTTAACGCTATTTAACCTCAACACTTAACCCCAACATTTAACCTTAACCCTAGCATTTATCCCCAACACTTACCCCCAACCTTTAACCCCAGCCCTTAACGCTATTTAACCTTATCCCCAACACTTATCCCCAACACTTATCCCCAACACTTATCCCCAACACTTATCCCCAACACTTATCCCCAACACTTATCCCCAACACTTATCCCCAACACTTATCCCCAACACTTATCCCCAACACTTATCCCTAGCCCCAGCCTTTAACTCTAATTTAAGTCCAACATTTTACCCCAGCCTTTAACCCCAACCCTAGCATTTATCCCCAACATTTAATGCTATTTAACCCTAACCCCAACATTTAACCCTAACATTTAACCCTAACCCTTAACGCTATTTAACCTTAACTCTTAACCCTAACATTTATCCCCAACATTTAACCCTAGCCCCAACACTTACCCCCAACCTTTAACCCCAACCCTAGCATTTATCCCCAACATTTAACCCCAACCCTAGCATTTATCCCCAACATTTAACCCCAACCCTAGCATTTATCCCCAACATTTAACCCCAACCCTAGCATTTATCCCCAACATTTAACCCCAACCCTAGCATTTATCCCCAACATTTAACGCTATTTAACAACCCTAACCCCAACATTTAACCCTAGCCTTTAACCCTAATTTAAGCCCAACATTTATCCCCAACATTTAACCCTAACCCTTAACACTATTTAACCCTAACCCCAACATTTAACCCTACTTTAACCCCAACATTTATCCATAGCCTTTAACCCCAACATTTAACCCTAGCCCCAACCCTTAACCCTAAGGCTGCTTTCACACTGGGGTGGTTTGCAGGCGTTATTGCGCTAAGAATAGCGCCTGCAAACCGACCCAAAACAGCTGTTGCTGTGTCTTCAGTGTGAAAGCCCCGAGGGCTCTCACACTGAAGCGGTGCGCTTGCCGGACGCTCAAAAATGTCCTGCAAGCCGCATCTTTGGCTCGCTATAGGAGCGGTATATTTACCACTCCTATAGCGCCCGCTCCCATTGAAAACAATGGGGGAGCGCGCCGAACGGCGACGGTTTGCGGGCGGTATTGACCCTTTTTCGGCCGCTCGCGGGGGGTAAAACCACCCCGCTAGCGGCCAAAATGCGCCGCTAAAACGGCGCTAAATATAGCGCCGCTTTACCGCCAGCGCCCCCACCGCTCCAGTGTGAAAGCAGCCTTACTGAACCCCAATTTAAGCCCAATATTTTACCCCAACATTTAACCCTAGCCCTAACATTTAACCCTAACCCTCAAAGCCATTTAACCTTAACCCCAACATTTATCCCTAACATTTAATCTTAACCCTAGCATTTATCCCAACCTTTAACCCTAAACCTTAATCCTAACCCCAAAATGTATCCCCAGCCCTTAACCCCAGCATTTAGCCCCAACATTTAACCACAACCCTTAACCCTAACCCCAATATTTAACCCTAATTTAACCCTAACATTTAACCCTAGCACCAACATTAATTCCTAATATTCAACTCTAACCCTTAACCCTAAGGTGGGCCCCCAGGGAGGGGGGGGGGGTCGATGGGTGGGCCCCCGGGTGGTGTCGGTGGTCTGGAGTATCCGCAGTGGCAAGCATTCATTGGTCAGCGCAGCCACATAATAAATGAGCGTTTGACGGACGCTCGCACCACAGCGGTGTATTGCAGTCTATAATGCATGAACTGCTACACCGGTTGCCATGTGCAGCGGCGTCCGGAGAGGTGGGCGGGATATTTGGAGTTTGCTCAGCCTTCTGATCTAATAAAAGATCCATTCTGGAGATTTCTGGGTCTGAGGGCTCCTCGGGGGCTGTACTATGTAGCTGGAGCTGCCTGCTAATGGACGGCAGGAGCATTACCATGAGCACGGACCTCCTACCACACAACGAAAGGGGGATTTTCTTGCCCTCATTATCTTTCTATGACGTATCTCACTCACCTTCTGGGCCTGGGCGGGTTCAGACAGCACCACTGTGAAGAGACCCAGGCACACCTCCTCGTGCTGGGTGGGTCCTTTACAAACCTAAAACAGAAAAAAGGAGAAAGATATAAAATGTCACTCAATAATAAAAGCATTACAATCAGCACAGGACGATCCATGGCCTCCGCGCCGGAGCGTCCCGTAAAAAAGACCGCTCACTACTGCCCCCTATCCTTGTGCAGTGACTGGTCGCCGCCCCCCTCATGGAGCTTTCCTGTAGTGGGTGTAGCCTGCTCAGCCCCTCCCACAGCTCTGATCCCTCTCCTTGGGCAGGGTGACCAGTCTTGGCTCCGCCCCTCCTGTAGTTTTCTGCAATGGGTGGAGCCTGCTAGACCCCTCCCACAACTTTGCTCTATCATTGTACAGGGTGACCGGTCTGGTCTCCGCCCCCTCCTATACGTTTCTGCAGGTAGCCTGTAACAGGGGGAGCCCGCCAGGTCCCTTAAGCTCTGCTCACTCATCTTCTGCAAGTTGGCTGGTCTTGTCTCCACCCCCTCCTGAAGTGTTTTTTGTAGTGGGTGGAGCCTGCTGGGTCCCTCCCACAACTCTACTCTCATTGTACAGGATGATTGGTCGTCTCTCTGTACTTTTCTGCAGGAAGCCCGTGGGTGGAGCCTGGTAGAGACCTCCCACTGCTCTCCCACTCTGTGCAGGGTGACTGGTATAGTCTCCGCCCCCCCCCCCTAGTTGTCTGCAGGCAGCCTGTAGTGGGTGGAGCTTGCTGGGTCCCTCCCATAGCTTTGCTCTCCCTCTCAATGCTTGTGCAGGGTGACTGGTCTGGTCTCCGCCCCCCTCCTTTACTGGTCTGCGGGCAGCCTGTAGAGGGTGGAGCCTGCTGGGCCCCTCCCACAGCTTTGCTCTTTTTTTCATTGTGCAGGGTGATTGGTCTCGTCTCTGCCCCCTCCCACAGCTCTGCGTCCTCTCTTTATGCATGGGCCTTGTCTCGACTCCGCCCCCCTCCTGTACTTGGCAGGCAGCCTGTAGTGGGTGGAGCTTGCTGATCCCCTCCCATAGCTTTGCTCTCTCTCAATGCTTGTGCAGGGTGACTGGTCTCGCCTCCGCCCCCCTTCTTTACTGGTCTGCAGGCAGCCTGTAGTGGGTGGAGCCTGCTGGCCCCCCTCCCACAGCTTTGCTCTCTTTCTGTATGGTCCTGGTCTAGACTCAGCCCCCTCCTGTACTGGTCTGCAGGCAGCCTGTAGTGGGTGGAGCCTGCTGGGCCCCTCCCACAGCTCTGCTCTCTCTTTTTCATTGAGCAGGGTGACTGGTCTCGTCTCTGCCCCCTCTCTTTTTGCATGGGCCTGGACTCGACTCCGCCCCCCTCCTGTAGTTGTCGGCAGGCAGCCTGTAGTGGGTGGAGCTTGCTAGGCCCCTCCCATAGCTTTGCTCTCTCTCAATGCTTGTGCAGGGTGACTGGTCTTGTCTCCGCCCCCCTCCTTTACTGGTCTGCAGGCAGCCTGTAGTGGGTGGAGCCTGCTGGGCCCCTCCCACAGCTCTGCTCTCTTTTTCATTGTGCAGGGTGACTGGTCTAGTCTCCGTCCCCTCCCACAGCTTTGCTCATCTTTCTGCATGGGCCTGGTGTAGACTCCGCCCCCTCCTGTACTGGTCTGCAGGCAGCCCGTAGAGGGCGGGGCCTGCTGGGCCCCTCCCACAGCTCTGTAAGCCCTCTTTGCAGGGGACTGGTCTTGTCTCCGCCCCCTCCCACAGCTTTGCTCTTTTAGCATGGGCCTGGTCTGGACTCCGCCCCCCTCCTGTACTGGTCTGCAGGCATCCTGTAGTGGGTGGAGCCTGCTGGGCCCCCTCTCACAGCTCTGCTCTCTCTCTCTCTTTGCAGGTGACTGGTCTCGTCTCCGCCCCCTCCCACAGCTTTGCTCATCTTTTTGCATGGGCCTGGTGTTGACCCCGCCCCACTCCTGTACGGGTCTGCAGACAGCCTGTAGTGGGTGGAGCCTGCTGGGCCCCTCCCACAGCTCTGCTCAGTGATGATGTCACAGGTAATATCTGGGTTTGGTGCTGATAAGTTGGGATTTCTATCCTCTGCGGTTATGGGGGAGGAATAGATTTATCTGACATTTGTTGAGTCCGGAGTTCAGCTTTAGGGCCAGGAGGCAGAAAGGCAGCGAGTCGTCCTCTGTGCTCCAGTGCGGAGCTGGAGGAAAGGATGGAATGACTGTACAGAGTTCTGGAGATCAGTCCATGGCAGAGCGCCCCCCGCAGGCGGAGCCAACAATGAACGTGCAATAGATCCCGGCTTCCCAACTTTAGATTTTCAATCCCAGAACAAATCTTTATTTAGAGCGACGATTGTACGCGGCGCCTCCCCCTCCCCCGTCCTCATTTATATCCCAGAAGCTGATTGGAGGAGATAAGAAAAGCGAGCGGAGTTCTCATAAAAATAGCGGAAGGAAGAGAGGCCCCCGCAGCGGTCAGGACCCCCCTCCCCCCCTCATATCTCCCCGACCATCAGACCTTGCTGCGCCGTTCCTGCAGGTCAGAGAGACGCAGGCGGCACAAGATGGCGGCACAAGATGGCGGCCACCCTGGAAGTTCGGGATTAAACCCAAAATGTTACACACTGCAGCTCATCATTTATTAGATGTGATGGCTGCATTCGTTTTCTCCCCCCCCCCTCTGTTTCACCCAGTGACACCTCCTGTATCAGAGCGTGCCCCCCCCCCCCACCACACTCTGGAGGAAGGAGCAAAGGGGGCACCTTTAGACAGCAGCAGATGGACTGGCAGATTTAGCTACACTAACAAAGCCAAACTCCAAATCACACTGTATAATCACTGACAGTTTTTGTTCCATTTGGGATAAAGGGATTAAATCAAAACACAAGCTGATCACTGTAAGCACCCCTGCCAGTGGTGAATGGCTTGTCTCATCCCTCCAACTGCTACATCTGCAAGACAGCCTGTTCTGTTGAAAAACAACAGACTTACAGGCCCGATCACCAGATGAAAGTAGAAGAAAGAAAGCCTAAAAAAAAATAAAAGAAAAACGAATGCAGCCGTCACATCTGAGGACTGGTAAGCTGCAATATGGGACATCATCTTTTGGGGTTTAGAAGTAAAAACTGATCCCCGTCACATTCCCAGAATCCTTTGTTCTCAGAATAACACCCCCCCCCCCCCCCCCCCGCCCTATCCAGACACAACTGGCCAGTCTTCCCACCAACAGGACATTCCCTCCCACAATGGGGAGATTCCCCGCAGTAGTTTGTGTCTCTGCCCCTCCCACAATGGGGAGATTTCCTGCAGTAGTTTGTGTCTCTGCCCCTCCCACAATGGGGATATTTCCTGCAGTAGTTGGTGTCTCTGCCCCTCCCACAATGGGGAGATTTCCTGCAATAGTTTGTGTCTCTGCCCCTCCCACAATGAGGAGATTTCCCTGCAGTAGTTTGGGTCTCTGCCCCTCCCACAATGGGGAGATTTCCCGTGTCTCTGCCCCTCCCACAATGGTGCTCCATGTTGAATGTACTTACGTAAGCGTTCAGCGCGTCATTAGCCTCCCTCTCGGAGACGCCGGCAGTCATGGAGGTCACCAGCGCCATGCAGCGCTCCAGACGCTGAAAGAGAAGAGAGAGAAGTGAGGACAACGATCGGCAACAAACACGTTTCCTTTATATATCCCCCAAACAAGAAGATTCTCCTGAGAAGTCAACTGACTTTTTTTTTAGCTTTATTTGTCACCAGTTAAAAGGAACAATTTCAGCCAAAGTGGCAGCTTGTCTTCAGGTTCTGAATACTACGACTGTGCCTAGGCCCAGATGATGTCATCAGTCTGCTGCGAGCAGGAGGAGGCATTTCCTCAGTCTCCCCTCCCCCAGTGATCAGACTGTACATTGTCACAAGGTGGGAGGCTGCAACAGGGGGCTGATTTGTGTCAGATGCTTATGTCTCAGTCCAGAAAGTAGATGGTGACTGGATGATGCCTGAACACAGATGGTGGTGGTCTTTTGGAGAGGAGATCAGATGAAGGCATTGTCACGGGGGAGTCCTGTGCATGGAATACACCAAAGCTTGACAAATCCCAGGCGCCAGGTCGCCATTATGGCTGGAAATTGTGATCTGGCACCTGAGCTTTTGTCAGCCCATTCCCAGGCGTGAGGAACAACTATTGGCTGACACACCAGACATACAGTCCTATCAGTGCCGCTTATCGGTGCTCGTCAGTGCCACCCATCACTGCCTCATCAGTGCCCATCAGTGCTGTCTCATCAGTGTTGCCCATCCGTGCCCATAACACAGCACATCATTGCCCATAATGCAGCCCATCAGTACAGCCTATAAGTACAGCCCAACAGTACAGCCCATAATGCAGCCCAACAGTACAGCCCATAATGCAGCCCATCAGTACCCACAATGCAGCCCATCAGTACCCACAATGCAGCCCATCAGTACCCACAATGCAGCCCATCAGTACCCACAATGCAGCCCATCAGTACCCACAATGCAGCCCATCAGTACCCACAATGCAGCCCATCAATGCAGCCCATCAGTGCCCATAATGCAGCCCATCAGTGCCCATAATGCAGCCCATCAGTGCCCATAATGCAGCCCATCAGTGCCCATAATGCAGCCCATCAGTGCCCATCAATACAGCCCAACAGTGCCCATCAATACAGCCCAACAGTGCCCATCAATACAGCCCAACAGTGCCCATCAATACAGCCCAACAGAGCCCATCAATACAGCCCAACAGTGCCCATCAATACAGCCCAACAGTGCCCATCAATACAGCCCAACAGTGCCCATCAATACAGCCCAACAGTGCCCATCAATACAGCCCATCAATACAGCCCATCAGTACCCATAATGCAGCCCATCAGTACAGCCCGTCAGTGCCCATCAATACAGCCCAACAGTGCCCATCAATACAGCCCAACAATACAGCCCAACAGTGCCCATCAATACAGCCCAACAGTGCCCATCAATACAGCCCAACAGTGCCCATCAATACAGCCCAACAGTGCCCATCAATACAGCCCAACAGTGCCCATCAATACAGCCCATCGTACAGTCCATCAGTGCAGACTCAGTGCCCATCTGTGCCACCCATCACTACCTCATCAATGCCCATCAGTACCACCCATCAGTGCTGTCTCATCAGTGATGCCCATCCGTGCCCATTAGCGCAGACTCATCAGTGCCGCCCATCACTGCCTCATATGTGTTGTGAATAAATGATATTTCATATGGGTACAGTGTTGTATGACTGAGTGATTGTCATTCAAAGTGGGACAGCGCAGGAAACTGGCCTGGGCATGGATGGGGGGGGGGATGCACGGTAGGCAAGAGGTTAACATCTAAAAAATACAACAAATACACCTTGGCTCTTCCACTCAGGTAAAGTTCCCTCTCCTTCACATGCGGGCACCTCTGCGTGTCCTGCACCTCTACAGACACATCGGGGCTACATAAGAGAAGGGATTCCGTTGTTGGAAATAAAGCTTTGCCATTTAAAAAAAAAAAAAAAAAAAAAAAAGTCTCCCAACGCTTTTCATCCGACTCCTGGATTCAAAGCAGATTTGTGAATCGTTGGATTACACGGATATCGCTGATCGCGCTGTCCCCATATAAAACACACGCGATGACGGCGATTATTTCTAGAAGCTTCTTCTGGTCGGAGGAGATAAGACACAAAAGCTCAGCCATATATTTTTTTTGCGGCTCTCTGCGTTTTTTGGTGTAAGACGTAAAATCCATTTTCTGGCGCCCACGTTCTCTGCCGAAACCTCATTACCGGGACAATACGCGCGGGCGGCGCTTTGAAATCGGAGGCGCCGGAGAGAATCAGGTCAGACGCAGCACCGCGTGTGACGGGAAGGATTAACCCCTCGCCTGACGCGGCAAAAACGTTGCATTCCATTTACACCGCTCCCGAAAAACTCAAACCGACGCCGAGGCGTTCCCATGGCGCCGAGCAAAACCAACCCAACCGACTTCGGGAAGAGGAGTGCTGCTCCTCCAACCAGAAAATGGGGCGGGCTCCGATTACTGCAGCTTCTAATGTACATTGTGAGGAGCTCACAGCGTGCAGCGATATCAGAAGACCAGGAGAGGAGCCGGAAAACCCGGAGGATGGGGGCCAGATTGTTAGGCCAGAAGTTGGAAATGGGAGGGAGACGTGGAAAATTCCAGAATCCGGCGCAGTTGTTGGGAAATTGATGGAACGTCGTTTGTTCTCCCACCACCAGTAATGAGAAAGTTTCCTGGCGCTGTGTGCAAGAGAAGATTGTGCCCCCCCCCCCCCCCCCCCGAGATCAGCAAATAATGGACCTCATGGAGCGGATTGGATGTCTGAAGCCCCAAAGAGAAGATTGCCGATCCCAGTGGACCTCATGAAGCCAATTTGATGTCGGAGGCCCCAGAGAGAATATTGCTCCCCTCCGGGGGCCTCAGACATCCAATCTGCTCCATGAGGTCCATAAATTGGTCTTCCGGGATCGGCAATCTTCTCTTTGGAGCCTCAGACATCCAATCCACTCCATGAGGTCCATAAATTGGTCTTCCGGGATCGGAAATCTTCTCTCTGGAGCCTCAGACATCCAATCTGCTCCATGAGGTCCATAAATTGGTCTTCCGAGATCGGCAATCTTCTCTCTGGAGCCTCAGACATCCAATCCACTCCATGAGGTCCATAAATTGGTCTTCCGGGATCGGAAATCTTCTCTCTGGGGCCTCAGACATCCAATCCGCTTCATGAGGTGCATTAATTGCCGATCCCGGAGGACCAATTAAGGGACCTCATGGAGCGGATTGGATGTCTGAACCCCCGGAGAGAAGACTGGTCCTCTGGGATCGGCAATTAATGGACCCTTATGGATCAGATTGGATGTCTGAGGCCCCGGAGAGAAGATTGCCGATCCCGGAAGACCAATTAATGGACCTCCATGGAGCGGATTGGATGTCTGAGGCCCCAGAGAGAAGATTGCCAATCCCAGAGGATCAATGGATCTCATGAAGCCAATTTGATGTCGGAGGCCCCAGAGAGAAGATTGCTCCCCTCCGGGGCCTCAGACATCCAATCCACTCTGAGGTCCATTAATTGCCTATCTCAAGGGAGCAATCTTCTCTCTGGGGCCTCAGACATCCAATCCGCTCCATGGAGGTCCATTAATTGCCGATCCCAGAGGACCAGTCTTCTCTCCGGGGGTTCAAACATCCAATCAGCTCCATCAGGTCCCTTAATTGGTCCTCCGGAATCGGCAATTAATGCACCTCATGGAGCGGATTGGATGTCTGAGGCCCCAGAGAGAAGATTGCCGATCCCGGAAGACAAATTTATGGACTTCATGGAGCGGATTGGATGTCTGAGGCTCCAGAGAGAAGATTGCCGATCCCAGAGGATCAATGGACCTCATCAAATGGATTGGATGTCTTAGGCCCCAGAGAGAAGATTGCACCCCTCCGGGGGCCTCAGACATCCAATCCACTCCGAGGTCCATTAATTGCCTATCTCAAGGGAGCAATCTTCTCTCTGGGGCCTCAGGCATCCAATCCGCTCCATGGGAGGTCCATTAATTGGTCTTCCAGGAGAGGCAATCTTCTCTCTGGGGCCTCAGACATCCAATCTGATCCATGAGGTCAATTAATTGCCGATCCCAGAGGACCAGTCTTGTCTCCGGGGGTTCAGACATCCGATCCGCTCCATAGAGGTCCCTTAATTGGTCCTCCGGGATCGGCAATTAATGGACCCAATGGATCAGATTGGATGTCTGAGGCCCCAGAGAGAAGATTTCCGATCCCGGAAGACCATTTATGGACCTCATGGAGCGGATTGGATGTCAAAGGCCCCAGAGAGAAGAAGATTTCTGAACCCGGAAAACCAATTTATGGACCTCATGGAGCGGATTGGATGTCTGAGGCCCCGGACAGAAGATTGCTCCCTTGAGATAGGCAATTAATGGACCTCAGAGTGGATTGGATGTCTGAGGCCCCGGAGGGAACATGAATCCCGGCTCAGCTAGACACGGATCACATCCCACTCAGCGATTGTTGTTGGTGGGATGGTGTGATCCATCACAGGTAGTGACAGCGGGGAAGGAGATGTCGGGGGAAGACTTTGAGCCAGTGTAGGGAGTACCGCCACTGTAGAGCAAAACCATGTGATCACTAAAAGCCAATGATGTGAAAGTAAGCATTGGGTCAGTTCATGTGATCATTCAGGGCCAACCAAGCGACAGCATTAGGTCAGGTCATGTGATCATTCAGGGCCAACCAATGAAGAGCATTGTCTCAATAAAGAGAACCTTCTGGAGGACAGCTGTTCCCCGGCACAGGCAAGGCTCTGGAACCCCAGCATGGGTGCAAATTCCAACGCGGAGAATTGACCAATGGCTTTAACCAATGGCAGCCTTCAGCTTCAATCTGAAGCCTCAGCTACAACCAGTCATGTTGGCTCAGCATACATTTCTACCCCCCCCCCCCCCCCCCCCCCCCAGATTGCAAGCTCTGACCCCAGGGTCTCCAATAAGAGAAGACCAACTCAGAGAGAAACCAATTATCGGAGCAACTGTGCGCTCTCCCAGCAGCCCCCACACCTAGCGCTGACGGTGAAGTATTTAGGTTAGTACATGAAAGACCCCAATTATCCGGCGCAGAGACCGAAGCGTTCCGGAGACGAGGCGCGCGGCGGAGCGGCTGAAAGTACAGAGTATTACACATTCTCTTTGAGCTGTATCAGCTCGGAAAAACTAACAGCTCCTCCGGGCCCCGAGCCGCCGGTACAAAGAGATTCGCTGATGGTGTTCGAGGGGCCGCCACGTAGAGAACGCCGCGTTCTGTAATGGGGAGAATGGAGGCTCGGTTTACCCTTTCCTGGCCGCATCATATACAGCTACGCAGAGCGACGGTTAAACAACTCAATGACCGGCCCACAGCCGACTGATGTCCATACACGGGGCAACGCTCCGACCGGCCCACAGCCGACTGATGTCCATACACGGGGCAACGCTCCGACCGGCCCACAGCCGACTGATGTCCATACACGGGGCAACGCTCCGACCGGCCCACAGCCGACTGATGACCATACACGGGGCAACCCTTCCGACCGGCCCACAGCCAACTGATGTCCATACACGGGGCAACGCTCCGACCGGCCCACAGCCGACTGATGGCCATACACGGGGCAACGCTCCGACCGGCCCACAGCCGACTAATGTCCATACACGGGGCAACGCTCCGACCGGCCCACAGCCGACTGATGGCCATACACGGGGCAACGCTCCGACCGGCCCACAGCCGACTAATGTCCATACACGGGGCAACGCTCCGACCGGCCCACGGCCGATTGATGTCCATACAAGGGGCAACGCTCCGTCCGGCCCACGGCCGACTGATGTCCATACACGGGGCAACGCTCCGACCGGCCCACGGCCGATTGATGTCCATACAAGGGGCAACGCTCCGTCCGGCCCACAGCCGACTGATGTCCATACACGGGGCAACGCTCCGACCGGCCCACAGCCGACTGATGGCCATACAAGGGGCAACGCTCCGTCCGGCCCACAGCCGACTGATGTCCATACACGGGGCAACACTCAGATCGGCCCACAGCCGACTGATGTCCATACACGGGGCAACGCTCTGACCGGCCCACAGCCGACTGATGGCCATACACGGGGCAACATTCCGACGGGCAACGCTCCGACCGGCCCACAGCCGACTGATGTCCATACACGGGGGGAAATGCTCCGACCGGCCCACAGCCGACTGATGTCCATACAAGGGGCAATGCTCCGACCGGCCCACAGCCGACTGATGGCCATACACGGGGGGAAATGCTCCGACCGGCCCACAGCCGACTGATGTCCATACAAGGGGCAATGCTCCGACCGGCCCACAGCCGACTGATGTCCATACAAGGGGCAACGCTCCGACCGGCCCACAGCCGACTGATGTCCATACACGGGGCAACGCTCCGACCGGCCCACAGCCGACTGATGTCCATACACGGGGCAACGCTCCGACCGGCCCACAGCCGACTGATGGCCATACACGGGGCAACGCTCCGACCGGCCCACAGCCGACTGATGGCCATACACGGGGCAACGCTCCGACCGGCCCACAGCCGACTGATGGCCATACACGGGGCAACGCTCCGACCGGCCCACAGCCGACTGATGGCCATACACGGGGGGAAATGCTCCGACCGGCCCACAGCCGACTGATGTCCATACAAGGGGCAACGCTCCGACCGGCCCACAGCCGACTGATGTCCATACAAGGGGCAACGCTCCGACCGGCCCACAGCCGACTGATGTCCATACACGGGGCAACGCTCCGACCGGCCCACAGCCAACTGATGTCCATACACGGGGCAACGCTCCGACCGGCCCACAGCCAACTGATGTCCATACACGGGGCAACGCTCCGACCGGCCCACAGCCAACTGATGTCCATACACGGGGCAACGCTCCGACCGGCCCACAGCCAACTGATGTCCAACCGGTCCACAGCCGATTAAAGTCCAGGGGGGAGGTGGGACTGTGGGGTGGAGTCTGGGGAACACCAGGAATGAGGCGGGACGATGAGGGTGAAGTCTGCAAAACAAGGAGTTGGGACTGCAGGGGTGAAATCTGAGGAATAACAGGACAGAGGTGGGACTGTGGGAGTAGAGTCTGGGAAACACAAGGAAAGGAGTGGGACCGTAGGGGGTAGAGTCCGAGTCGGGAGCGTAGGGGGTAGAGTCCGAGTCGGGAGCGTAGGGGGTAGAGTCCGAGTCGGGAGCGTAGGGGGTAGAGTCCGAGTCGGGAGCGTAGGGGGTAGAGTCCGAGTCGGGAGCGTAGGGGGTAGAGTCCGAGTCGGGAGCGTAGGGGGTAGAGTCCGAGTCGGGAGCGTAGGGGGTAGAGTCCGAGTCGGGAGCGTAGGGGGTAGAGTCCGAGTCGGGAGCGTAGGGGGTAGAGTCCGAGTCGGGAGCGTAGGGGGTAGAGTCCGAGTCGGGAGCGTAGGGGGTAGAGTCCGAGTCGGGAGCGTAGGGGGTAGAGTCCGAGTCGGGAGCGTAGGGGGTAGAGTCCGAGTCGGGAGCGTAGGGGGTAGAGTCCGAGTCGGGAGCGTAGGGGGTAGAGTCCGAGTCGGGAGCGTAGGGGGTAGAGTCCGAGTCGGGAGCGTAGGGGGTAGAGTCCGAGTCGGGAGCGTAGGGGGTAGAGTCCGAGTCGGGAGCGTAGGGGGTAGAGTCCGAGTCGGGAGCGTAGGGGGTAGAGTCCGAGTCGGGAGCGTAGGGGGTAGAGTCCGAGTCGGGAGCGTAGGGGGTAGAGTCCGAGTCGGGAGCGTAGGGGGTAGAGTCCGAGTCGGGAGCGTAGGGGGTAGAGTCCGAGTCGGGAGCGTAGGGGGTAGAGTCCGAGTCGGGAGCGTAGGGGGTAGAGTCCGAGTCGGGAGCGTAGGGGGTAGAGTCCGAGTCGGGAGCGTAGGGGGTAGAGTCCGAGTCGGGAGCGTAGGGGGTAGAGTCCGAGTCGGGAGCGTAGGGGGTAGAGTCCGAGTCGGGAGCGTAGGGGGTAGAGTCCGAGTCGGGAGCGTAGGGGGTAGAGTCCGAGTCGGGAGCGTAGGGGGTAGAGTCCGCGTCGGGAGCGTAGGGGGTAGAGTCCGAGTCGGGAGCGTAGGGGGTAGAGTCCGAGTCGGGAGCGTAGGGGGTAGAGTCCGAGTCGGGAGCGTAGGGGGTAGGGGGTAGAGTCCGAGTCGGGAGCGTAGGGGGTAGAGTCCGAGTCGGGAGCGTAGGGGGTAGAGTCCGAGTCGGGAGCGTAGGGGGTAGAGTCCGAGTCGGGAGCGTAGGGGGTAGAGTCCGAGTCGGGAGCGTAGGGGGTAGAGTCCGAGTCGGGAGCGTAGGGGGTAGAGTCCGAGTCGGGAGCGTAGGGGGTAGAGTCCGAGTCGGGAGCGTAGGGGGTAGAGTCCGAGTCGGGACCGTAGGGGGTAGAGTCCGAGTCGGGACCGTAGGGGGTAGAGTCCGAGTCGGGACCGTAGGGGGTAGAGTCCGAGTCGGGACCGTAGGGGGTAGAGTCCGAGTCGGGACCGTAGGGGGTAGAGCCCGAGTCGGGACCGTAGGGGGTAGAGCCCGAGTCGGGACCGTAGGGGGTAGAGTCCGAGTCGGGACCGTAGGGGGTAGAGTCCGAGTCGGGACCGTAGGGGGTAGAGTCCGAGTCGGGAGCGTAGGGGGTAGAGTCCGAGTCGGGAGCGTAGGGGGTAGAGTCTGAGTCGGGACCGTAGGGGTAGAGTCTGAGTTGGGACCGTAGGGGTAGAGTCTGGGGAACACCAGTATCAAGGTAGGACTGAGGGGGCGGAGACTAGGGTAACACCTGGAAGGAGGTGGGGTCATGGGGGCGGAGTCTGAGGAACACCTTGAAGAAGGTGTAGAGAATGCAGGACTGTGAGGCGTTGTCGCCCCCTCTGCAGCCGCACAGCGGGGGTTGGGGGGGTGGCAATACGACGGTTCTGCATATTCATGTCGCTGTTCATCCTTCTAGATTTTCTCAGAACAAAAAAGTAACAAATTAGGTCAGAACCCGCGAGTGGCGGCGCCGCTGACAGCGAAGGCCGCGCTGACCTAATTGCGAGGAGAACATCGGGGCTCTGGGTGTTGCCATACCAACCATAAACCCGGTCTGCAGACACACGGCTCTGAAATATGGAGCTCATTTCCTACATTCAATTATCGCCTCGCGCAAATCTCCGAGCCCCAGACAGAAAGTGCGAGAAAAACATCCGCCAACCGCCCCGCCGCCACATGATGCCGATTGGTGGCCTGGGGCAATTAACCTTCTTAAAGGAGAACTCCGGCCTCCTCTTCAGTCTTGCACAGATGTACCGCCTGCCCTCCTGGACTGGAATGGCTTCCTCTGATTTCACTGCACACTGTTAGCTTCTCACAATGTTCATTAGAAGCTGCAGGCAGTCAGATGTAGCCCCCCCCCCCCCCGTCTCATTTCCTGGCTGGAGGACTTCCAGCATCAAATAGCCCTCTCCTCCCCCAGCCTGAGTGCCCCTGGTCCCACCCCTTTCATTCGAGGGATTTCAGTTCATGGAAGCTCAGCATCATAAAGAGAGGCTGCAGCACGGGCCCAGGAGCTTACCATCTACCAGTACAATGATCACCTGGGCCCAGGAGCTTACCATCTACCAGTACAGTGATCACCTGGACCCAGGAGCTTACCATCTACCAGTACAATGATCACCTGGGCCCAGGAGCTTACCATCTACCAGTACAGTGATCACCTGGACCCAGGAGCTTACCATCTACCAGTACAATGATCACCTGGACCCAGGAGCTTACCATCTACCAGTACAGTGATCACCTGGACCCAGGAGCTTACCATCTACCAGTACAATGATCACCTGGACCCAGGAGCTTACCATCTACCAGTACAATGATCACCTGGACCCAGGAGCTTACCATCTACCAGTACAATGATCACCTGGGCCCAGGAGCTTACCATCTACCAGTACAGATCACCTGGACCCAGGAGCTTACCATCTACCAGTACAGATCACCCGGGCCCAGGAGCTTACCATCTACCAGTACAGTGATCACCTGGGCCCAGGAGCTTACCATCTACCAGTACAGTGATCACCTGGACCCAGGAGCTTACCATCTACCAGTACAATGATCACCTGGACCCAGGAGCTTACCATCTACCAGTACAGATCACCTGGACCCAGGAGCTTACCATCTACCAGTACAATGATCACCTGGGCCCAGGAGCTTACCATCTACCAGTACAGATCACCTGGACCCAGGAGCTTACCATCTACCAGTACAGATCACCCGGGCCCAGGAGCTTACCATCTACCAGTACAGTGATCACCTGGGCCCAGGAGCTTACCATCTACCAGTACAGTGATCACCTGGGCCCAGGAGCTTACCATCTACCAGTACAGTGATCACCTGGACCCAGGAGCTTACCATCTACCAGTACAGATCACCTGGACCCAGGAGCTTACCATCTACCAGTACAATGATCACCTGGGCCCAGGAGCTTACCATCTACCAGTACAGATCACCTGGACCCAGGAGCTTACCATCTACCAGTACAATGATCACCTGGACCCAGGAGCTTACCATCTACCAGTACAATGATCACCTGGACCCAGGAGCTTACCATCTACCAGTACAATGATCACCTGGACCAAGGAGCTTACCATCTACCAGTACAATGATCACCTGGACCCAGGAGCTTACCATCTACCAGTACAATGATCACCTGGACCCAGGAGCTTACCATCTACCAGTACAATGATCACCTGGACCAAGGAGCTTACCATCTACCAGTACAGTGATCACCTGGGCCCAGGAGCTTACCATCTACCAGTACAATGATCACCTGGACCCAGGAGCTTACCATCTACCAGTACAGATCACCTGGACCCAGGAGCTTACCATCTACCAGTACAGTGATCACCTGGGCCCAGGAGCTTACCATCTACCAGTACAGATCACCTGGGCTCAGGAGCTTACCATCTACCAGTACAGATCACCTGGGCCCAGGAGCTTACCATCTACCAGTACAGATCACCTGGACCCAGGAGCTTACCATCTACCAGTACAATGATCACCTGGACCCAGGAGCTTACCATCTACCAGTACAATGATCACCTGGGCTCAGGAGCTTACCATCTACCAGTACAGTGATCACCTGGACCCAGGAGCTTACCATCTACCAGTACAATGATCACCTGGGCCCAGGAGCTTACCATCTACCAGTACAATGATCACCTGGACCCAGGAGCTTACCATCTACCAGTACAGATCACCTGAGCCCAGGAGCTTACCATCTACCAGTACAATGATCACCTGGACCCAGGAGCTTACCATCTACCAGTACAATGATCACCTGGGCCCAGGAGCTTACCATCTACCAGTACAGTGATCACCTGGGCCCAGGAGCTTACCATCTACCAGTACAGATCACCTGGACCCAGGAGCTTACCATCTACCAGTACAGTGATCACCTGGGCCCAGGAGCTTACCATCTACCAGTACAATGATCACCTGGGCCCAGGAGCTTACCATCTACCAGTACAATGATCACCTGGACCCAGGAGCTTACCATCTACCAGTACAGATCACCTGGACCCAGGAGCTTACCATCTACCAGTACAGTGATCACCTGGGCCCAGGAGCTTACCATCTACCAGTACAATGATCACCTGGGCCCAGGAGCTTACCATCTACCAGTACAATGATCACCTGGACCCAGGAGCTTACCATCTACCAGTACAGTGATCACCTGGACCCAGGAGCTTACCATCTACCAGTACAATGATCACCTGGGCCCAGGAGCTTACCATCTACCAGTACAATGATCACCTGGGCCCAGGAGCTTACCATCTACCAGTACAGATCACCTGGGCCCAGGAGCTTACCATCTACCAGTACCGTGATCACCTGGGCCCAGGAGCTTACCATCTACCAGTACAGTGATCACCTGGACCCAGGAGCTTACCATCTACCAGTACAATCATCACCTGGACCCAGGAGCTTACCATCTACCAGTACAATGATCACCTGGACCCAGGAGCTTACCATCTACCAGTACAGTGATCACCTGGACCCAGGAGCTTACCATCTACCAGTACAATGATCACCTGGACCCAGGAGCTTACCATCTACCAGTACAGATCACCTGGACCCAGGAGCTTACCATCTACCAGTACAGTGATCACCTGGGCCCAGGAGCTTACCATCTACCAGTACAGTGATCACCTGGGCCCAGGAGCTTACCATCTACCAGTACAATGATCACCTGGACCCAGGAGCTTACCATCTACCAGTACAAGGATCACCTGGACCCAGGAGCTTACCATCTACCAGTACAATGATCACCTGGGCCCAGGAGCTTACCATCTACCAGTACAATGATCACCTGGACCCAGGAGCTTACCATCTACCAGTACAGTGATCACCTGGGCCAAGGAGCTTACCATCTACCAGTACAATGATCACCTGGGCCCAGGAGCTTACCATCTACCAGTACAGATCACCTGGGCTCAGGAGCTCACCATCTACCAGTACAGATCACCTGGGCCCAGGAGCTTACCATCTACCAGTACAATGATCACCTGGACCCAGGAGCTTACCATCTACCAGTACAGTGATCACCTGGGCCAAGGAGCTTACCATCTACCAGTACAGTGATCACCTGGGCCCAGGAGCTTACCATCTACCAGTACAGATCACCTGGGCTCAGGAGCTCACCATCTACCAGTACAGATCACCTGGGCCCAGGAGCTTACCATCTACCAGTACAATGATCACCTGGGCCCAGGAGCTTACCATCTACCAGTACAGATCACCTGGGCCCAGGAGCTTACCATCTACCAGTACAGATCACCTGGGCTCAGGAGCTTACCATCTACCAGTACAATGATCACCTGGACCCAGGAGCTTACCATCTACCAGTACAGTGATCACCTGGGCCCAGGAGCTTACCATCTACCAGTACAATGATCACCTGGACCCAGGAGCTTACCATCTACCAGTACAATGATCACCTGGACCCAGGAGCTTACCATCTACCAGTACAGTGATCACCTGGGCCCAGGAGCTTACCATCTACCAGTACAATGATCACCTGGACCCAGGAGCTTACCATCTACCAGTACAATGATCACCTGGACCCAGGAGCTTACCATCTACCAGTACAATGATCACCTGGGCCCAGGAGCTTACCATCTACCAGTACAGTGATCACCTGGACCCAGGAGCTTACCATCTACCAGTACAATGATCACCTGGACCCAGGAGCTTACCATCTACCAGTACAGATCACCTGGACCCAGGAGCTTACCATCTACCAGTACAATCATCACCTGGGCCCAGGAGTACAAGAACCGAGCATGCGCGGGTGGAGTGGTCCTTTAAGAGACCCATAGCTGTCGGGGAATGAACAATAAAACCGCCGGCTCAGTTGTTTTCCGCCCGTCGCGGCGCTCGCTATCTCGCCGCGCAGATTACAACACAAAGAGCGTCTTCCGAGCTCCTGACAAGCAAAGTCCTCACAAAGAAACCCGCTGCCTCTTCTCCGCGACGCCGGCTCAGCCCCGGGCCCGCTCCGCCGCGCCGAACACCGCCGCAAATTAATCACAGGTTACACAATACAGATGGTTCTCATTACACGCCGCGACCGCCTGACAAATAATCCGCCGCAAATAAACAAGAAAAATAAGTGTTACTACTATCCGCTCAAGGCGGGCGGCGAGCGGAGGGTTAAACGTGAGGTCACAGTGCGGAGGCGGAACGGACGCGAAGTTTAACGGTTATAATTATCCACCTCGTAAAAAAAAAAAAAAAAAAAAAAAAATCGCCGCGATGTCCCAGGACCGCGTCGGAGGGCGGCGATTCCAACCTTCCAGGTTAATAATGTCTTTCTCCGAAGAGACGCAAGCGGAACGCCGCTCGCGGGGTGAAATCAAAATGCCGGATTAATAACTTTATTAATGGGTTTCATTTCAGTCCGGCCCGACTACCGACACGCGGGGGAAAAAAAATAAAATACGCCGCGATTATCCCAACAAGCGCCACTCGCAGCACTTTTTCCCCACGGGTGGGGGGAGGGGTCATCCAGGTCGATATAAAAAAAAAAAAGAAAAAAAGGGCACAAAACATGAAAACGGCGGCAAATAGCGCAAGCAATTTCAGAGCCGAGTCTTAATGGGATGTAACAGCTGCTCGGAAAATTACCATTACCGAAAGAGCGGCACGCCGCTCCGCGACGCAATGTACCTTCAAAGCAATTTGCCGTCTCCTCGCAGCCGCGCCGAATGAGAATAAATTATAAAATTGAAACCAAAATGTAAATTAAAAACGCAAATAATAAAAAATAAAAAGCGACAGCGGAAAATTACTTAAAATAAAAAAGCGCTTTTTTTGAAGGAGGAGGGGAGGGGCCACAACCATCTACAGGTAGAGCTCACGAGACAGTCCCGTGTCCATCACAGAGCACAGTCTATACCGAGACAGTCCCGTGTCCATCACAGAGCTCAGTCTATACCGAGACAGTCCCGTGTCCATCACAGAGCACAGTCTATACCGAGACAGTCCCGTGACCAGCACCGAGCTCAGTCTATACACACCGAGACAGTCCCGTGTCCAGCACAGAGCTCAGTCTATACACACCGAGACAGTCCCGTGTCCAGCACAGAGCTCAGTCTATACCGAGACAGTCCCGTGTCCAGCACAGAGCTCAGTCTATACCGAGACAGTCCCGTGTCCAGCACAGAGCTCAGTCTATACCGAGACAGTCCCGTGTCCAGCACAGAGCTCAGTCTATACCGAGACAGTCCCGTGTCCAGCACAGAGCTCAGTCTATACCGAGACAGTCCCGTGTCCATCACAGAGCTCAGTCTATACCGAGACAGTCCCGTGTCCATCACAGAGCTCAGTCTATACCGAGACAGTCCCGTGTCCATCACAGAGCTCAGTCTATACACACCGAGACAGTCCCGTGTCCAGCACAGAGCTCAGTCTATACCGCGACAGTCCCGTGTCCATCACAGAGCTGTCTATACCGAGACAGTCCCGTGTCCAGCACAGAGCTCAGTCTATACCGCGACAGTCCCGTGTCCATCACAGAGCTGTCTATACCGAGACAGTCCCGTGTCCATCACAGGGCTCAGTCTATACCGAGACAGTCCCGTGTCCATCACAGGGCTCAGTCTATACCGAGACAGTCCCGTGTCCATCACAGAGCTGTCTATACCGAGACAGTCCCGTGTCCATCACAGAGCTCAGTCTATACCGAGACAGTCCCGTGTCCATCACAGAGCTCAGTCTATACCGAGACAGTCCCGTGTCCATCACAGAGCTCAGTCTATACCGAGACAGTCCCGTGTCCATCACAGGGCTCAGTCTATACACACCGAGACAGTCCTGTGTCCAGCAGAGCTCAGTCTATACATACCCCAAGACAGTCCCGTGTCCAGCACAGAGCTCAGTCTATACCGAGACAGTCCCGTGTCCAGCACAGAGCTCAGTCTATACCAAGACAGTCCCGTGTCCAGCACAGAGCTCAGTCTATACCGAGACAGTCCCGTGTCCATCACAGAGCTCAGTCTATACCGAGACAGTCCCGTGTCCATCACAAAGCTCAGTCTATACACACCGAGACAGTCCCGTGTCCAGCAGAGCTCAGTCTATACCGAGACAGTCCCGTGTCCATCACAGAGCTCAGTCTATACCGAGACAGTCCCGTGTCCATCACAGAGCTCAGTCTATACCGCGACAGTCCCGTGTCCATCACAGAGCTCAGTCTATACCGAGACAGTCCCGTGTCCATCACAGGGCTCAGTCTATACCGAGACAGTCCCGTGTCCATCACAGGGCTCAGTCTATACCGAGACAGTCCCGTGTCCATCACAGAGCTGTCTATACCGAGACAGTCTCGTGTCCAGCACAGAGCTCAGTCTATACCGAGACAGTCCCGTGTCCATCACAGAGCTCAGTCTATACCGAGACAGTCCCGTGTCCATCACAAAGCTCAGTCTATACACACCGAGACAGTCCCGTGTCCAGCAGAGCTCAGTCTATACCGAGACAGTCCCGTGTCCATCACAGAGCTCAGTCTATACCGAGACAGTCCCGTGTCCATCACAGAGCTCAGTCTATACCGCGACAGTCCCGTGTCCATCACAGAGCTCAGTCTATACCGAGACAGTCCCGTGTCCATCACAGAGCTCAGTCTATACCGAGACAGTCCCGTGTCCATCACAGGGCTCAGTCTATACACACCGAGACAGTCCCGTGTCCATCACAGAGCTCAGTCTATACACACCGAGACAGTCCTGTGTCCAGCAGAGCTCAGTCTATACATACCCCAAGACAGTCCCGTGTCCAGCACAGAGCTTAGTCTATACCGAGACAGTCCCGTGTCCAGCACAGAGCTCAGTCTATACCAAGACAGTCCCGTGTCCAGCACAGAGCTCAGTCTATACCGAGACAGTCCCGTGTCCAGCACAGAGCTCAGTCTATACCGAGACAGTCCCGTGTCCATCACAAAGCTCAGTCTATACACACCGAGACAGTCCCGTGTCCAGCAGAGCTCAGTCTATACCGAGACAGTCCCGTGTCCATCACAGAGCTCAGTCTATACCGAGACAGTCCCGTGTCCATCACAGAGCTCAGTCTATACCGCGACAGTCCCGTGTCCATCACAGAGCTCAGTCTATACCGAGACAGTCCCGTGTCCATCACAGGGCTCAGTCTATACCGAGACAGTCCCGTGTCCATCACAGGGCTCAGTCTATACCGAGACAATCCTGTGTCCATCACAGGGCTCAGTCTATACCGAGACAGTCCCGTGTCCATCACAGAGCTGTCTATACCGAGACAGTCTCGTGTCCATCACAGAGCTCAGTCTATACCGAGACAGTCCCGTGTCCAGCACAGAGCTCAGTCTATACCGAGACAGTCCCGTGTCCATCACAAAGCTCAGTCTATACACACCGAGACAGTCCCGTGTCCAGCAGAGCTCAGTCTATACATACCCCAAGACAGTCCCGTGTCCAGCACAGAGCTCAGTCTATACCGAGACAGTCCCGTGTCCATCACAGAGCTCAGTCTATACCGAGACAGTCTCGTGTCCAGCACAGAGCTCAGTCTATACCGAGACAGTCCCGTGTCCAGCACAGAGCTCAGTCTATACCGAGACAGTCCCGTGTCCAGCACAGAGCTCAGTCTATACCGAGACAGTCCCGTGTCCATCACAGAGCTCAGTCTATACCGAGACAGTCCCGTGTCCATCACAGAGCTCAGTCTATACACACCGAGACAGTCCCGTGTCCAGCAAAGAGCTCAGTCTATACCGAGACAGTCCCGTGTCCAGCACAGAGCTCAGTCTATACCGAGACAGTCCCGTGTCCAGCACAGAGCTCAGTCTATACCGAGACAGTCCCGTGTCCATCACGGAGCTCAGTCTATACCGAGACAGTCCCGTGTACATCACAGAGCTCAGTCTATAAACACTGAGACAGTCCCGTGTCCATCACAGAGCTCAGTCTATACACACCGAGACAGTCCCGTGTCCAGCACAGAGCTCAGTCTATACCGAGACAGTCCCGTGTCCAGCAGAGCTCAGTCTATACCGAGACAGTCCCGTGTCCAGCACAGAGCTCAGTCTATACCGAGACAGTCCCGTGTCCAGCAGAGCTCAGTCTATACATACCCCAAGACAGTCCCGTGTCCAGCACAAAGCTCAGTCTATACCGATACAGTCCCGTGTCCATCACAGAGCTCAGTCTATACCGAGACAGTCCCGTGTCCATCAGAGCTCAGTCTATACCGAGACAGTCCCGTGTCCATCACAGAGCTCAGTCTATACCGAGACAGTCCCGTGTCCATCAGAGCTCAGTCTATACCGAGACAGTCCCGTGTCCATCACAGAGCTCAGTCTATACCGAGACAGTCCCGTGTCCATCACAGAGCTCAGTCTATACTGAGACAGTCCCGTGTCCATCACAGAGCTCAGTCTATACCGAGACAGTCCCGTGTCCATCACAGAGCTCAGTCTATACCGAGACAGTCCCGTGTCCATCACAGAGCTCAGTCTATACCGAGACAGTCCCGTGTCCATCACAGAGCTCAGTCTATACCGAGACAGTCCCGTGTCCATCACAGAGCTCAGTCTATAAACACCGAGACAGTCCCGTGTCCATCACAGAGCTCAGTCTATACCGAGACAGTCCCGTGTCCATCACAGAGCTCAGTCTATACCGAGACAGTCCCGTGTCCATCACAGAGCTCAGTCTATACCGAGACAGTCCCGTGTCCATCACAGAGCTCAGTCTATACCGAGACAGTCCCGTGTCCATCACAGAGCTCAGTCTATACCGAGACAGTCCCGTGTCCATCACAGAGCTCAGTCTATACACACCGAGACAGTCCCGTGTCCAGCACAGAGCTCAGTCTATACACACCGAGACAGTCCCGTGTCCATCACAGAGCTCAGTCTATACACACCGAGACAGTCCCGTGTCCATCACAGAGCTCAGTCTATACCGAGACAGTCCCGTGTCCATCACAGAGCTCAGTCTATACCGAGACAGTCCCGTGTCCATCACAGAGCTCAGTCTATACACACCGAGACAGTCCCGTGTCCATCACAGAGCTCAGTCTATACACACCGAGACAGTCCCGTGTCCATCACAGAGCTCAGTCTATACACACCGAGACAGTTCCGTGTCCAGCACAGAGCTCAGTCTATACCGAGACAGTCCCGTGTCCAGCACAGAGCTCAGTCTATACACACCGAGACAGTCCCGTCTACATCACAGAGCTTTCAGGAAAAGTATGTACAGCCCCCCTGCCGGCCCCTCCCACTAGCCATTTGCCTGCATTGCCAAGAGAATCACAGAGACCCAGTGATGACAAATCTTTTTTTTGAGAATGTCATTATGTTTATAAGGGGGGGAGGGGAAACAGGGAAAATGGTAATAAAAAAACTTCTCCTTGAGGCTGCATTCACACCTGAGCGTTTACCGCGATTTTGTTGATGGAGGAGATTTGCAGAGAATTTGCGTCATTTATTGATTTACAGCCCCGAGCCGTTGACATTCCCAACACACGCGAGTTCTATAATGCCCCCCCCCCCCCGGGTTTGCAGGGAATGTTCATCGGATTGGAAACATTCCAGAAAGAAGAAGCCGTCACGCCTGTTATACACACGAAGGAATCGTTTCAGGCGCATGGCCACTGGCACATCCGGGTTTCTTCCGGAGCGCCGGCGTCACGGCAAAATCAGGAAACAGCTCTTCTGATACCGGATTCAGACGGCCAATCGATGCGCTCCTCAGAATTCCCGACATGTCTCTACGCCTAGGGCGGGACATCTGCTGCCGATACCCAGAACACACCCGTCCACTCCAGTGACCCCGGCATCTCCAGTGACCCCAGCATCTCCAGTGACCCTAGCCACCCCAGCGTCTCCAGAGACCCCAGTCACCCCAGCGTCTCCAGAGACCCCAGTCACCCCAGCGTCTCCAGTGACCCCAGCGTCTCCAGTGACCTCAGTCACCCCAGTGTCTCCAGTGACCCCAGTCACCCCAGTGTCTCCAGTGACCCCAGTCACCCCAGTGTCTCCAGTGACCTCAGTCACCCCAGCGTCTCCAGTGACCTCAGTCACCCCAGTGTCTCCAGTCACCCCGGCGTCTCCAGAGACCTCAGTCACCCCAGTGTCTCCAGTGACCCCAGCGTCTCCAGTCACCCCGGCGTCTCCAGAGACCCCAGTCACCCCGGCGTCTCCAGAGACCCCAGTCACCCCGGCGTCTCCAGAGACCCCAGTCACCCCGGCGTCTCCAGAGACCCCAGTCACCCCAGCGTCTCCAGAGACCCCAGTCACCCCAGCGTCTCCAGAGACCCCAGTCACCCCAGCGTCTCCAGTGACCCTAGTCACCCCGGCGTCTCCAGAGACCCTAGTCACCCCAGCGTCTCCAGTGACGTGAAACCTGTCCACTCCAGTGACCCCAGTGTCTCCAGAGACCCCAGTCACCCCGGAGTCTCCAGAGACCCCAGTCACCCCGGAGTCTCCACAGACCCCAGTCACCCCGGAGTCTCCAGAGACCCCAGTCACCCCGGAGTCTCCAGAGACCCCAGTCACCCCGGAGTCTCCAGAGACGCCAGTCACCCCGGAGTCTCCAGAGACCCCAGTCACCCCGGAGTCTCCAGAGACCCCAGTCACCCCGGAGTCTCCAGAGACCCCAGTCACCCCGGCGTCTCCAGTGACGTGAAACCTGTCCGCTCCAGTGACCCCAGTGTCTCCAGTGACCCCAGCATCTCCAGTGACCCCAGCATCTCCAGTGACCCTAGTCACCCCAGCATCTCCAGTGACCCTAGTCACCCCAGCATCTCCAGTGACCCCAGCGTCTCCAGTGACCCTAGTCACCCCAGCATCTCCAGTCACCCCAGCATCTCCAGTGACCCTAGTCACCCCAGCGTCTCCAGTGACCCCAGTCACCCCAGCGTCTCCAGTGACCCTAGTCACCCCCGCATCGCCAGTGACGTGAAACCTGTCCACTCCAGTGACCCCAGTGTCTCCAGTGACCCTAGTCACCCCAGCATCTCCAGAGACCCTAGTCCCCCCAGCACTCCTGTGAAACCTGTCCACTCCAGTGACCCCAGTGCTTCAGGGGACTCTATGAACCCTAACCACTCCAGGGACCCCACTGTGTCCAGTCAGCCCAGCACTCCTCTACCTAGTAAACCTGTCCACTCTACAGACCCCAGCATTCCTCAACCTTTAGTGACCATGTCCCCTATACGCTCCAGTGACCCCAGCACTTCTGTGCCTCTGGTGACTCTGAACCCTGTTCACAGCACTCTTGTTGTGTCCCCATTAACTGTGCCCCCCCCCCCAATGCCTCCAGTCATCCCAAAAAACACCACAACTCCCCCCCCCCCCCCCCCATGCCTCTGGTGACTTGGTGAACCCTCTCTACTCCAGTGACCCCCCTGGCACGCCTGTTTCTTCAGTAACCCTGTGACCCTCGTCCACTCCGGGGACCCCACTGCCTCCAGACATTCCATTGTTTAGGCCCCTTTCACACTGGGGCGGTGCGGGGCGGCGACGGTAAAGCAGCGCTATATTTAGCGCTGCTTTACCATCGTTTTACCCGCGGTATGCGGCCGCTAGCGGGGTGGTTTTAACCCCCGCTAGCGGCCACAAAAGGGTTAAAAACCTCCACAAAGCGCCGCTGCAGCGGCGGTTTGCGGGCGGTATCCCCGCGGTTTCCCATTGATTTCAATGGGAAGGAGCGGTATAGGAGCGGTAAATACACGGCTCCTACACCGCTCCAAAGATGCTGCTAGCAGGACTTTTGTTGCGGTCCTGCTAGCGCACCGCTCCAGTGTGAAAGCCCGCCGGCTTTCACACTGGAGTGAATGGGGCCGGTTTTTTCAGGCGGTATACAGGCGCTATTTTTAGCGCTGTACCGCCTGAAAACCGCCCCAGTGTGAAAGGGGCCTTAGGGACTCTGTGCCCCCAGAGCATTCTGTGTCTTCCTGCGACTCCAGTTCACCACTGACACCCCACGTCTTCCATGCAGCCTTAGGTACGCTCCTGTATCTCCAGGACTCTGTCCCCCTGACACTACACACACCACAGGGACCATGGAAACACAATTCTAAACAGAGTAAAGCAGCAGCGAGGATATAGTATATGCGGGGTTCTTCTTTAACCCCGGACATTATCCAGGTACGCCTGTCTTCTCCAACATGACACACTCCATATAAACATACATAACCCGCGTGTTCCCTCTGACAGTGATCTGTGTCTGCGACAGCGGACATCAATAACGCGGGCTGCTGCTTAGTGTCAGTATGGCGGGGGACATCGGCGGTGGCGGGTCACCTGGAGAACATCAAGTCACACCACTTACAGGAGTCGTGGCAGGCGAATCCGAGACCTTACAGCAGACTGCCAGTGAAACGCGGAGAATAGAAGACACACGGTACAGTACGGACCATCACACAAAGGAAGTCACAGTACTCCCCAGATCCCCAATAGGTTGTTCTTCCCCCTCGATCTTCTGGAATTGCTAGTCTGCTGCCTGCCCTGACCTCTGGCCTGTATTTTGGTTCTTCGTCTCTGCAGCAATGCAGCCTGCTCTGGTGGGGTCCGCACAGTCCTGCACGCTCCCCTGTGCTAGGGTCCACATTCCCGCTGCCTGGTTCGGTCCGCCATTCATCCAGTGCGCTCCTGAGCTGGGGGTCAGCCGTCTAGCTGCCTTGTCTGATCCACTGTTCATTCAGTGCGCTCCTGAGCTGGGGGTCCGCAGTTCGGCTGCCTGGTCTTCTCATCATCCAGCGGGTATCTGTAGTCTCACTGCCTTGTCCCGTCTCTTCCAGACTCACTCCTGAGCTGCTGCAGCCCTTCGAGCTGATCTAAATCATTGTTCATCCCGTATGAGCTACCATCCAAAGTCCTACCTGGACTGACCCGATGTCCCTCCCGTACACCTCTGAGCTACCATCCAAAGTCCTACCTGGTCTGACCCGATGTCCATCCCGTACACCTCTGAGCTACCATCCAAAGTCCTACCTGGTCTGACCCGATGTGCATCCCGTACACCTCTGAGCTACCATCCAAAGTCCTACCTGGTCTGACCCGATGTGCCTCCCGTACACCTCTGAGCTACCATCCAAAGTCCTACCTGGTCTGACCCGATGTCCATCCCGTACACCTCTGAGCTACCATCCAAAGTCCTACCTGGTCTGACCCGATGTCCATCCCGTACACCTCTGAGCTACCATCCAAAGTCCTTCTACCTGGTCTGACCCGATGTCCATCCCGTACACCTCTGAGCTACCATCCAAAGTCCTTCTACCTGGTCTGACCCGATGTCCCTCCCGTACACCTCTGAGCTACCATCCAAAGTCCTACCTGGTCTGACCCGATGTTCATCCCGTACACCTCTGAGCTACCATCCAAAGTCCTACCTGGTCTGACCCGATGTCCATGCTGTACACCTCTGAGCTACCATCCAAAGTCCTACCTGGTCTGACCCGATGTCCATGCCGTACACCTCTGAGCTACCATCCAAAGTCCTATCTGGTCTGACCCGATGTCCCTCCCGTACACCTCTGAGCTACCATCCAAAGTCCTTCTACCTGGTCTGACCCGATGTCCATGCCGTACACTGGAGCTACCATCCGAAGTCCTCCTACCTGGTCTGACCCGATGGTCCTCCCGTACACCTCTGAGCTACCATCCAAAGTCCTACCTGGTCTGACCCAATGTCCCTCCCATACACCTCTGAGCTACCATCCGAAGTCCTCCTACCTGGTCTGACCCGATGGTCCTCCCGTACACCTCTGAGCTACCATCCAAAGACCTTCTACCTGGTCTGACCCAATGTCCATCCCGTACACCTCTGAGCTACCAAAGTCCTTCTACCTGGTCTGACCCGATGTCCATCCCGTACACCTCTGAGCTACCATCCAAAGTCCTTCTACCTGGTCTGACCCGATGGTCCTCCCGTACACCTCTGAGCTACCATCCAAAGTCCTACCTGGTCTGACCCGATGTCCCTCCCGTACACCTCTGAGCTACCATCCAAAGTCCTTCTACCCGGTCTGACCCGATGGTCATCCCGTATGCTCCTGAGTTGGGGGGTCCACAAGTTGGCTGCCTGGTCCTATCCTCTGCTCATCTATTACTTTCCTGAGTTGGGGGTCTACTGCCTTGTTGGATTCACTACTCTCCTGAGTTGGGGTCCACACTAGTCCCCCCCCCCATATGGCTATTAGAGTCCCTACCAATGGCCAGTAATATAGAGTTCCACTCCCATGGCTATTGATAGAGTAGTTGCTACCCTCCCCCCATGGCTATTAATATAGAGTCTATCCCCCCATTAATACAGAGTCACCCCCCCCCCCAATGACCATTATTACACAAAGTCCCCCCTATGGCTATTAATATAGAGTCACCCCTTCCCTCCCTCCATGGCCATTAATATAGTCATCGGTCCCCCCCGCCCATTAATAGAGAGTCCCCCCTCCCCTCCTATGGCTATTAAAATACAGTATCTCACAAAACACCCCTCAGTCACATTTGTGTAAATCTTTTCTTCTTAGGGGTGTACTGACTTTTGTTGCCAGCGGTTTAGACATTAATGGCTGTGTGTTATACAAGCTGTACACTCACTACTTTACATTGTAGACAAGTGTCATTTCTTCAGTGTTGTCACATGAAAAGATAGAAGAAATGTGACGGAGGGGTGTACTTACTTTTGTCAGATACTGTAGAGTCTGCCCCCCCCCCCCCCATTCCATTAATACAGCCCCCACTCCCATGGCTATTAACCACTTCAAATATCAGGCACTGTCACCCCCTTCCTGTCCAGACCAATTTTCAGCGCTCTCACACTTTGAATGACAATTACTCGGTCATGCAACGCTGTACACAAAACAAACTTTTATCATTTTTTTTTCCCCACACAAATAGAACTTTCTTTTGCTGGGATTTAATCACCACTGGGGTTTTTATTTTTTGCGATAAGTGAAAAAAAAAAAAAAGAAGAAGAAGAAGGTCTACAAGCTAAAAAGGTGCCAATCACTGAAAATCGACGGGCCCGCAGACAGGCCCACCGACGGGCCCGCAGACAGGCCCGCAGACAGGCCATCGTGCCCCACGTGGGGCGCCAATAAAAGGACTTCCTGGCTCCCCCCATAAACATACTAATGACATTTTTTAAAAACAATCTTTCCATTTTCATGATATACTTTATTACAGACCCCGATGATGTCATCACCAGGTCTCTGTGCTTCGATACACAACACAGGCAGATTATGGCTGGTGGGAGGGGCCGGCAGGGTGCTGGACGCACTCCTCTCAAGAGCCCTCAGCCCTGACGCAAGCAGTGGGAGGAGTTATGCAAATATCAAAATGCTTTAAAAGGCGGGTGTCAGTCTGGAGAAGTGGGCGGTCCTAGGCAGGTCGCATTTGCATAGGTAACGCCCACAATGTGATGCGGAGGCTCCACGATTGGAAGAGCTGAAATCCAATGAATGAAAAGGAGAAAACCCTAGTTTCTAATGCAAGCAGTGGGAGGAGTTATGCAAATATCAAAAGACCTTGATGGGTGGGAGTCAGTCTGGAGGAGTGGACGTTCCTAGGAAGGAAGAATTTGCATAGGAAACGTCCACAATGTGATGCCAAGGCTCCATGATTACAAGAACTGAAATCCAATGAATACAGGGGGCGGGGCCAAGGACAGTCAGTCCAGCTAGGAAATGAGGCGGGGCTCTACCTGACTTGCTGCAGCTTCTAATGCACATGGTGAGAAACTCACAGTGTGCAGTGACATCAGAGGAAGCCGTTTCAGTCGGTACACCCGTGCAAGACTGAAGGGGAGGAGCGGAGGGAGGAGCCGGTACACCCGTGCAAGACTGGAGGGGAGGAGCGGAGGGAGGAGCCGGTACACCCGTGCAAGACTGGAGGGGAGGAGCGGAGGGAGGAGCCGGTACACCCGTGCAAGAGGGGAGGAGCGGAGGGAGGAGCCGGTACACCCGTGCAAGACTGGAGGGGAGGAGCGGAGGGAGGAGCCGGTACACCCTTGCAAGACTGGAGGGGAGGAGCGGAGGGAGGAGCCGGTACACCCGTGCAAGACTGGAGGGGAGGAGCCGGTACACCCGTGCAAGACTGGAGGGGAGGAGCGGAGGGAGGAGCCGGTACACTTGTGCAAGACTGGAGGGGAGGAGCGGAGGGAGGAGCCGGTACACTTGTGCAAGACTGAAGGGGAGGGGCGGAGGGAGGAGCCGGTACACTTGTGCAAGACTGAAGGGGAGGGGTGGAGGGAGGAGCCGGTACACTTGTGCAAGACTGAAGGGGAGGGGAGGGGCGGAGGGAGGAGCCGGTACACTTGTGCAAGACTGAGGGGGGAGGAGGGGCGGAAGGGAGGAGCCGGTACACTTGTGCAAGACTGAAGGGGAGGGGCGGAGGGAGGAGCCGGTACACCCGTGCAAGACTGGAGGGGAGGGAGGAGCCGGTACACCCGTGCAAGACTGGAGGGGAGGGAGGAGCCGGTACACTTGTGCAAGACTGGAGGGGAGGGGCGGAGGGAGGAGCCGGTACACTTGTGCAAGACTGAAGGGGAGGGGGGGAGGGTGGAGCCGGTACACTTGTGCAAGACTGAAGGGGAGGCGCGGAGGGAGGAGCTGGTACACTTGTGCAAGACTGAAGGGGAGGAGCGGAGGGAGGAGCTGGTACACTTGTGCAAGACTGAAGGGGAGGGGCAGAGGGAGGAGCCGGTACACCCGTGCAAGACTGAAGGGGAGGGGCGGAGGGGCGGAGGGTGGAGCCGGCACACTTGTGCAAGACTGAAGGGGAGGAGCGGAGGGTGGAGCCGGTACACTTGTGCAAGACTGAAGGGGAGGGGGCGGAGGGTGGAGCTGGTACACTTGTGCAAGACTGAAGGGGAGGGGCGGAGGGAGGAGCCGGTACACTTGTGCAAGACTGAAGGGGAGGGGCGGAGGGTGGAGCCGGTACACTTGTGCAAGACTGGAGGGAAGGAGCGGGTACACTTGTGCAAGACAGAAGGGGAGGAGCGGAGGGAGGAGCTGGTACACTTGTGCAAGACAGAAGGGGAGGAGCGGAGGGAGGAGCGGGTACACTTGTGCAAGACAGAAGGGGAGGAGCGGAGGGAGGAGCTGGTACACTTGTGCAAGACAGAAGGGGAGGAGCAGAGGGAGGAGCCGGTACACTTGTGCAAGACTGAAGGGGAGGGGCGGAGGGTGGAGCCGGTACACTTGTGCAAGACTGAAGGGGAGGGGCGGAGGGAGGAGCCGGTACACTTGTGCAAGACTGGAGGGAAGGAGCGGGTACACTTGTGCAAGACAGAAGGGGAGGAGCGGAGGGAGGAGCTGGTAAACTTGTGCAAGACTGAAGGGGAGGTGCGGAGGGAGGAGCTGGTACACTTGTGCAAGACTGAAGGGGAGGGGCAGAGGGTGGAGCCGGTACACTTGTGCAAGACTGACGGGGAGGGGCGGAGGGAGGAGCCGGTACACTTGTGCAAGACTGAAGGGGAGGGGCGGAGGGTGGAGCCGGTACACTTGTGCAAGACTGAAGGGGAGGGGCGGAGGGAGGAACCGGTACACTTGTGCAAGACTGAGGGGGAGGGGCGGAGGGAGGAGCCAGTACACCCGTGGAAGAATGGAGGGGAGGTGGTCAGCCCCTTTATCGGGGACTCCTGTACCCCGTCATTGATAAGGGGGACCCCCCCTTGTCTGTCCGTACAATGTAAACACCAATCCCAAATGCAGAATTTCCTCACCAGCAACATCATACACACCATGAAGCCACAGGTCAGCCCAGCCCACCAGGGGGCGGCACCTAAAACAGTCCACTCCCCTGACAATAAGTCCCTCCCCCGAGAAGCGGTCAGGGCAGGAATACGGCGGACTGCAATGCTGACATGTTGCAGGCCCTGGGGGGCCAACCTCATCCTCCCGTGAGCGGTTCTCTTTACAGACCCCAAATTCTTCCCCTCCCCCGCGGTCACTTACCTCTTCCAGCTCATCCTTGGCGTCCAGGCTGGTGGAGACGAATAACTTGATCTTCGCCTTCTGCTCCATGTTGGCGGTGGGGGGCGGGGTCACCGTTCCGTGTTCACGCCCTGTGGGGGGCGGGGACTGTCATATACGATAGGCCCGTCTCTGTATCTGGGGGGGGGGGGCGTGTGCTCCTTATAAATAAAGATCCTGATTGGGCGATGGGAGTGGCTGTGCTTTTGGGGACATGTAGACTAAAAAATTTTGGGGGTGGTTCTCAAAAACTTGGGGGGCCCCCCCACAGGTAGGTATGGGGGGGGGAGGGGAAGGTCTTAGGATATACGGGGCCCTGAGATGTATATTTGGGGCTCTGGGGGGGGGAGAAGAAAGGATCAAGGGGCCCTTTAATAAGCTGCCCTGTGAAATATAAGGGGGGCCCCAGGGTGGGGGGTCTCAATGTGTATCTGGGGCCCTATGATAGATAAGAAGTGGGGGCCCCTGGCTGTGTACTGCGGGAACCTATG
>CM053038.1:34004285-34046785 GCA_028564925.1 Lithobates sylvaticus
GAATCATTCAGATGTTCATTGGCCAACTTCAGACGTTCCTGTACATGTGTCTTCCTGAGGAGGGGGGACCTGTACACGTGTCTTCCTGAGGAGGAGGACCTGTACATGTGTCTTCCTGAGGAGGGGGACCTGTACATGTGTCTTCCTGAGGAGGGGGACCTGTACATGTGTCTTTTTGAGGAGGACCTGTACATGTGTCTTCCTGAGGAGGGGGACCTGTACATGTGTCTTCCTGAGGAGGGGACCTGTACATGTGTCTTCCTGAGGAGGGGGACCTGTACATGTGTCTTCCTGAGGAGGAGGACCCGTACATGTGTCTTCCTGAGGAGGGGGACCTGTACACGTGTCTTCCTGAGGAGGGGGACCTGTACACGTGTCTTCCTGAGGAGGGGGACCTGTACATGTGTCTTCCTGAGGAGGGGACCTGTACATGTGTCTTCCTGAGGAGGGGGACCTGTACATGTGTCTTCCTGAGGAGGGGGACCTGTACACGTGTCTTCCTGAGGAGGGGGGACCTGTACACGTGTCTTCCTGAGGAGGAGGACCCGTACATGTGTCTTCCTGAGGAGGGGACCTGTACATGTGTCTTCCTGAGGAGGAGGACCCGTACATGTGTCTTCCTGAGGAGGGGGACCTGTACACGTGTCTTCCTGAGGAGGGGGACCTGTACACGTGTGTTCCTGAGGAGGGGGACCTGTACATGTGTCTTCCTGAGGAGGGGACCTGTACATGTGTCTTCCTGAGGAGGGGGACCTGTACATGTGTCTTCCTGAGGAGGGGGACCTGTACACGTGTCTTCCTGAGGAGGGGACCTGTACACGTGTCTTCCTGAGGAGGGGGACCTGTACACGTGTCTTCCTGAGGAGGGGGACCTGTACACGTGTGTTCCTGAGGAGGGGGACCTGTACATGTGTCTTCCTGAGGAGGGGGACCTGTACACGTGTCTTCCTGAGGAGGGGGACCTGTACACGTGTCTTCCTGAGGAGGGGACCTGTACACGTGTCTTCCCGAGGAGAGGGACCTGTACGTGTGTCTTCCCGAGGAGGGGGACCTGTACGTGTGTCTTCCTGAGGAGGGGGACCTGTACATGTGTCTTCCTGAGGAGGGGGACCTGTACATGTGTCTTCCCGAGGAGGGGGACCTGTACATGTGTCTTCCTGAGGAGGGGGACCTGTACATGTGTCTTCCTGAGGAGGGGGACCTGTACATGTGTCTTCCTGAGGAGGGGACCTGTACATGTGTCTTCCTGAGGAGAGGGACCTGTACACGTGTCTTCCTGAGGAGGGGGGCCTGTACACGTGTCTTCCTGAGGAGGGGGACCTGTACACGTGTCTTCCTGAGGAGGGGGACCTGTACACGTGTCTTCCTGAGGAGGGGGACCTGTACACGTGTCTTCCTGAGGAGGGGGACCTGTACACGTGTCTTCCTGAGGAGGGGGACCTGTACATGTGTCTTCCTGAGGAGGGGGACCTGTACATGTGTCTTCCTGAGGAGGGGGACCTGTACACGTGTCTTCCTGAGGAGGGGGACCTGTACACGTGTCTTCCTGAGGAGGGGGACCTGTACACGTGTCTTCCCGAGGAGGAGGGACCTGTACATGTGTCTTCCCGAGGAGGGGGACCTGTACGTGTGTCTTCCCGAGGAGGGGGACCTGTACATGTGTCTTCCTGAGGAGGGGACCTGTACATGTGTCTTCCTGAGGAGGGGGACCTGTACATGTGTCTTCCTGAGGGGGACCTGTACATGTGTCTTCCTGAGGAGGGGGACCTGTACATGTGTCTTCCTGAGGAGGGGGACCTGTACATGTGTCTTCCTGAGGAGGGGGACCTGTACACGTGTCTTCCTGAGGAGGGGGGGCCTGTACACGTGTCTTCCTGAGGAGGGGGACCTGTACACGTGTCTTCCTGAGGAGGGGGGACCTGTACACGTGTCTTCCTGAGGAGGGGACCTGTACACGTGTCTTCCTGAGGAGGGGGACCTGTACATGTGTCTTCCTGAGGAGGGGACCTGTACATGTGTCTTCCTGAGGAGGGGGACCTGTACACGTGTCTTCCTGAGGAGGAGGACCTGTACACGTGTCTTCCTGAGGAGGGGGACCTGTACATGTGTCTTCCTGAGGAGGGGACCTGTACATGTGTCTTCCTGAGGAGGAGGACCTGTACATGTGTCTTCCTGAGGAGGAGGACCTGTACAAGTGTCTTCCTGAGGAGGAGGACCTGTACAAGTGTCTTTGTGAGGAGGAGGACCTGTACATGTGTCTTCCTGAGGAGGGGGACCTGTACATGTGTCTTCCTGAGGAGGGGGACCTGTACAAGTGTCTTCCTGAGGAGGGGGACCTGTACACGTGTCTTCCTGAGGAGGGGGACCTGTACACGTGTCTTCCTGAGGAGGGGGACCTGTACATGTGTCTTCCTGAGGAGGGGGACCTGTACACGTGTCTTCCTGAGGAGGGGGATCTGTACACGAGTCTTCCTGAGGAGGGGGACCTGTACATGTGTCTTCCTGAGGAGGAGGGGGACCTGTACACGAGTCTTCCTGAGGAGGGGGATCTGTACACGAGTCTTCCTGAGGAGGGGGGACCTGTACATGTGTCTTCCTGAGGAGGCGGACCTGTACACGTGTCTTCCTGAGGAGGAGGACCTGTACATGTGTCTTCCTGAGGAGGAGGACCTGTACATGTGTCTTCCTGAGGAGGGGGGACCTGTACATGTGTCTTCCTGAGGAGGGGGACCTGTACACGTGTCTTCCTGAGGAGGAGGACCTGTACATGTGTCTTCCTGAGGAGGAGGACCTGTACATGTGTCTTCCTGAGGAGGGGGACCTGTCCATGTGTCTTCCTGAGGAGGAGGACCCGTACATGTGTCTTCCTGAGGAGGGGGACCTGTACACGTGTCTTCCTGAGGAGGGGGACCTGTACACGTGTGTTCCTGAGGAGGGGGACCTGTACATGTGTCTTCCTGAGGAGGGGGACCTGTACATGTGTCTTCCTGAGGAGGGGGACCTGTACATGTGTCTTCCTGAGGAGGAGGGGACCTGTACACGTGTCTTCCTGAGGAGGGGGACCTGTACACGTGTCTTCCTGAGGAGGAGGACCCGTACATGTGTCTTCCTGAGGAGGGGGACCTGTACATGTGTCTTCCTGAGGAGGGGGACCTGTACACGTGTCTTCCTGAGGAGGGGGACCTGTACACGTGTCTTCCTGAGGAGGGGGACCTGTACATGTGTCTTCCTGAGGAGGGGGACCTGTACATGTGTCTTCCTGAGGAGGGGGACCTGTACATGTGTCTTCTTGAGGAGGGGGACCTGTACATGTGTCTTCCTGAGGAGGGGGACCTGTACATGTGTCTTCCTGAGGAGGGGGACCTGTACACGTGTCTTCCCGAGGAGAGGGACCTGTACGTGTGTCTTCCCGAGGAGGGGGACCTGTACGTGTGTCTTCCTGAGGAGGGGGACCTGTACATGTGTCTTCCTGAGGAGGGGACCTGTACATGTGTCTTCCTGAGGAGGGGACCTGTACATGTGTCTTCCTGAGGAGGGGACCTGTACATGTGTCTTCCTGAGGAGGGGGACCTGTACATGTGTCTTCCTGAGGAGGGGGACCTGTACATGTGTCTTCCTGAGGAGGGGACCTGTACACGTGTCTTCCTGAGGAGGGGGGCCTGTACACGTGTCTTCCTGAGGAGGGGACCTGTACACGTGTCTTCCTGAGGAGGGGACCTGTACACGTGTCTTCCTGAGGAGGGGGACCTGTACACGTGTCTTCCTGAGGAGGGGACCTGTACATGTGTCTTCCTGAGGAGGGGGACCTGTACATGTGTCTTCCTGAGGAGGGGGACCTGTACACGTGTCTTCCTGAGGAGGAGGACCTGTACACGTGTCTTCCTGAGGAGGGGGACCTGTACATGTGTCTTCCTGAGGAGGGGGACCTGTACATGTGTCTTCCTGAGGAGGAGGACCTGTACATGTGTCTTCCTGAGGAGGAGGACCTGTACAAGTGTCTTCCTGAGGAGGAGGACCTGTACAAGTGTCTTCCTGAGGAGGAGGACCTGTACATGTGTCTTCCTGAGGAGGGGGACCTGTACATGTGTCTTCCTGAGGAGGGGGACCTGTACAAGTGTCTTCCTGAGGAGGGGGACCTGTACACGTGTCTTCCTGAGGAGGGGACCTGTACACGTGTCTTCCTGAGGAGGGGGTACCTGTACATGTGTCTTCCTGAGGAGGGGGACCTGTACACGTGTCTTCCTGAGGAGGGGGATCTGTACACGAGTCTTCCTGAGGAGGGGGACCTGTACATGTGTCTTCCTGAGGAGGAGGGGGACCTGTACACGAGTCTTCCTGAGGAGGGGGATCTGTACACGAGTCTTCCTGAGGAGGGGACCTGTACATGTGTCTTCCTGAGGAGGAGGACCTGTACACGTGTCTTCCTGAGGAGGAGGACCTGTACATGTGTCTTCCTGAGGAGGAGGACCTGTACATGTGTCTTCCTGAGGAGGGGGACCTGTACATGTGTCTTCCTGAGGAGGGGGACCTGTACACGTGTCTTCCTGAGGAGGAGGACCTGTACATGTGTCTTCCTGAGGAGGAGGACCTGTACATGTGTCTTCCTGAGGAGGGGGACCTGTCCATGTGTCTTCCTGAGGAGGGGGACCTGTACATGTGTCTTCCTGAGGAGGGGGACCTGTACATGCGTCTTCCTGAGGAGGGGACCTGTACATGTGTCTTCCAGAGGAGGGGGACCTGTACATGTGTCTTCCTGAGGAGGAGGACCTGTACACGTGTCTTCCTGAGGAGGAGGACCTGTACATGTGTCTTCCCGAGGAGGGGGACCTGTACATGTGTCTTCCTGAGGAGGAGGACCTGTACACGTGTCTTCCTGAGGAGGAGGACCTGTACATGTGTCTTCCTTAGGAGGGGGACCTGTACATGTGTCTTCCTGAGGAGGAGGACCTGTACATGTGTCTTCCTGAGGAGGAGGACTCGCCGTGTTAGGAGGAAGAAAAATGGTGACTATGACCCTAAGATCACCATCCCTACAGTCACACGGAGGGGGAAACATGATGATTTGAGGTGTTTCTCTGATAAAGGTTCAGGCCGACTTTGCCGCATTGAGGGGTCAATGGACGGGGCCATGTATTGTAAGATCTTGGAGGAGAACCTTCTTCCCTCATCCAGAACACTGAAGATGGGTCATGGATGGGTCTTCCAGCATAACAATAACCCAAAACATACCGCCAAGGCAACAAAGGAGGGGCTCAAGAAGAAGCACATGAAGGTGATGGAGTGGCCTAGCCAGTCTCCAGACCTTAATCCCATAGAAAATGTATGGATGAGCTGAAACTTCGAGTTGCCAAGAGACCTTCAGGATTTAGAGAAGATCTGTAAAGAAGAGAGGAGCAAAATCCCTCCTGAGATGTGCAAACCTGATCACCACCTACAAGAAACGTCTGACCTCTGTGATCACCAACAAGGAGAAACCACCAACTACTAAGGGGATCAAATACTTATTTTACTCACTGAACTCCATTTATAGCATTTGTATTGTGTGGTTTTTCTGGATTTTTGGTTGATATTTTGTCTCCATCATATAAAATACACCTCTGATAAAAATTATAGACCTTCATTTCTATGTAAGGGGGCAAAACTTACACAATCCGCAGGGGAGACCATCATTATTTTCCCCCTCACTGTATCCCAAAATTTGTAGGCGGGTCCAGAACAATGACACACTGACACTTGGGGGGTCCAGAACAATGACACCCTGACACCCTGACACTTGGGGTCCAGAACAATGACACCCTGACACTTGGGGGTCCCAGAACAATGACACCCTGACACTTGGGGTCCCAGAACAATGACACCCTGACACTTGGGGGTCCAGAACAATGACACCCTGACACTTGGGGGTCCCAGAACAATGACACCCTGACACTTGGGGTCCCAGAACAATGACACCCTGACACTTGGGGCCCCAGAACAATGACACACTGACACTTGGGGTCCCAGAACAATGACACCCTGACACTTGGGGGTCCAGAACAATGACACACTGACACTTGGGGGTCCAGAACAATGACATCCTGACACTTGGGGGTCCCAGAACAATGACACCCTGACACTTGGGGGTCCCAGAACAATGACACCCTGACACTCGGGGTCCCAGAACAATGACACCCTGACACTTGGGGGTCCCAGAACAATGACACCCTGACACTTGGGGGTCCAGAACAATGACACCCTGACACTTGGGGTCCCAGAACAATGACACCCTGACACTTGGGGTCCCAGAACAATGACACCCTGACACTTGGGGTCCCAGAACAATGACACCCTGACACTTGGGGGTCCCAGAACAATGACACACTGACACTTGGGGGCCCTGAACAATGACACCCTGACACTTGGGGGCCCCAGAACAATGACACCCTGACACTTGGGGTCCCAGAACAATGACACCCTGACACTTGGGGGTCCCAGAACAATGACACCCTGACGCTTGGGGGTCCAGAACAATGACACCCTGACACTTGGGGTCCAGAACAATGACACACTGAAACTTGGGGTCCAGAACAATGACACCCTGACACTTGGGGGTCCCAGAACAATGACACCCCGACACTTGGGGGTCCCAGAACAATGACACCCTGACACTTGGGGCCCAGAACAATGACACCCTGACACTTGGGGGTCCCAGAACAATGACACTCTGACACTTGGGGGTCCCAGAACAATGACACACTGACACTTGGGGGTCCAGAACAATTTAACCTGGGGTCCCAGAACAATGACACCCTGACACTTGGGGGTCCCAGAACAATGACACTCTGACACTTGGGGTCCCAGAACATTGACACACTGACACTTGGGGGTCCAGAACAATGACACCCTGACACTTGGGGCCCCAGAACAATGACACCCTGACACTTGGGGGCCCCAGAACAATGACACCCTGACACTTGGGGGTCCCAGAACAATGACACCTGACACTTGGGGTCCCAGAACAATGACGCCCCGACACTTGGGGGCCCAGAACAATGACACACTGACACTTGGGGGATCCAGAACAATGACACCCTGACACTTGGGGTCCCAGAACAATGACACCCTGACACTTGGGGGCCCAGAACAATGACACCCTGACACTTGGGGGTCTCAGAACAATGACACCCTGACACTTGGGGGTCCCAGAACAATGACACCCTGACACTTGGGGGACCCAGAACAATGACACACTGACACTTGGGGGTCCAGAACAATGACACCCTGACACTTGGGGGTCCAGAACAATGACACACTGACACTTGGGGGTCCAGAACAATGACACACAGACACTTGGGGGTCCAGAACAATGACACCCTGACACTTGGGGGCCCAGAACAATGACACCCTGACACTTGGGGGTCCAGAACAATGACACCCTGACACTTGGGGGGTCCCAGAACAATGACACCCTGACACTTGGGGGCCCAGAACAATGACACCCTGACACTTGGGGGCCCAGAACAATGACACCCTGACACTTGGGGGTCTCAGAACAATGACACCCTGACACTTGGGGGCCCCAGAACAATGACACCCTGACACTTGGGGCCCCCCAGAACAATGACACCCTGACACTTGGGGGTCCCAGAACAATGACACCTGGACACTTGGGGGTCTCAGAACAATGACACCCTGACACTTGGGGTCCCAGAACAATGACACCCTGACACTTGGGGCCCAGAACAATGACACCCTGACACTTGGGGGTCTCAGAACAATGACACCCTGACACTTGGGGGCCCAGAACAATGACACCCTGACACTTGGGGGCCCAGAACAATGACACCCTGACACTTGGGGGCCCAGAACAATGACACCCTGACACTTGGGGGTCTCAGAACAATGACACCCTGACACTTGGGGGCCCCAGAACAATGACACCCTGACACTTGGGGTCCCAGAACAATGACACACTGACACTTGGGGGTCCAGAACAATGACACCCTGACACTTTGGGGTCCAGAACAATGACACACAGACACTTGGGGGTCCCAGAACAATGACACCCTGACACTTGGGGGTCCAGAACAATGACACCCTGACACTTGGGGGTCCAGAACAATGACACACTGACACTTGGGGGTCCCAGAACAATGACACCCTGACACTTGGGGGTCCCAGAACAATGACACACTGACACTTGGGGGTCCAGAACAATGACACCCTGACACTTGGGGGGTCCAGAACAATGACACACTGACACTTGGGGGTCCAGAACAATGACACCCTGACACTTGGGGCCCCAGAACAATGACACCCTGACACTTGGGGGTCCCAGAACAATGACACACTGACACTTGGGGGTCCAGAACAATGACACCCTGACACTTGGGGTCCAGAACAATGACACCCTGACACTTGGGGGGTCCCAGAACAATGACACCCTGACACTTGGGGTCCCAGAACAATGACATCCTGACACTTGGGGGTCCAGAACAATGACACCCTGACACTTGGGGGTCCAGAACAATGACACCCTGACACTTGGGGCCCAGAACAATGACACACTGACACTTGGGGGTCCCAAACAATGACACACTGACACTTGGGGGTCCAGAACAATGACACCCTGACACTTGGGGGTCCAGAACAATGACACACAGACACTTGAGGGCCCCAGAACAATGACACCCTGACACTTGGGGGTCCCAGAACAATGACACCCCTGACACTTGGGGGTCCCAGAACAATGACACCCTGACACTTGGGGGTCCCAGAACAATGACACACAGACACTTGGGGGTCCAGAACAATGACACACAGACACTTGGGGGTCCCAGAACAATGACACACTGACACTTGGGGGTCCAGAACAATGACACCCTGACACTTGGGGGTCCAGAACAATGACACACAGACACTTGGGGGTCCCAGAACAATGACACACTGACACTTGGGGGTCCCAGAACAATGACACCCTGACACTTGGGGGTCCCAGAACAATGACACACAGACACTTGGGGGTCCAGAACAATGACACACAGACACTTGGGGGTCCAGAACAATGACACACTGACACTTGGGGGTCCAGAACAATGACACCCTGACACTTGGGGGTCCAGAACAATGACACACAGACACTTGGGGGCCCCAGAACAATGACACACTGACACTTGGGGATCCAGAACAATGACACCCCTGACACTTGGGGGTCCCAGAACAATGACACCCCGACACTTGGGGGTCCAGAACAATGACACACTGACACTTGGGGTTCCAGAACAATGACACCCTGACACTTGGGGTCCAGAACAATGACACCCTGACACTTGGGGGTCCAGAACAATGACACACTGACACTTGGGGGTCCAGAACAATGACACACAGACACTTGGGGGTCCAGAACAATGACACCCTGACACTTGGGGCCCCAGAACAATGACATACTGACACTTGGGGGTCCAGAACAATGACACCCTGACACTTGGGGTCCAGAACAATGACACCCTGACACTTGGGGGTCCCAGAACAATGACACCCTGACACTTGGGGTCCAGAACAATGACACCCTGACACTTGGGGTCCCAGAACAATGACACCCTGACACTTGGGGTCCAGAACAATGACACCCTGACACTTGGGGGTATCAGAACAATGACACACTGACACTTGGGGGTCCAGAACAATGACACCCTGACACTTGGGGTCCAGAACAATGACACACTGACACTTGGGGGTCCCAGAACAATGACACCCTGACACTTGGGGTCCAGAACAATGACACTCTGACACTTGGGTGTCCCAGAACAATGACACCCTGACACTTGGGGGTCCAGAACATTGACACCCTGACACTTGGGGGTCCCAGAACAATGACACCCTGACACTTGGGGGTCCAGAACAATGACACACCAACACTTGGGGGTCCCAGAACAATGACACCCAGACACTTGGGGGTCCCAGAACAATGACACCCGACACTTGGGCTCCCAGAACAATGACACCCTGACACTTGGGGTCCAGAACAATGACATCCTGACACTTGGGGTCCCAGAACAATGACACACTGACACTTGGGGGTCCAGAACAATGACACACCGACACTTGGGGGCCCAGAACAATGACACCCTGACACTTGGGGGTCCCAGAACAATGACACCCGACACTTGGGCTCCCAGAACAATGACACCCGACACTTGGGGGTCCAGAACAATGACACACTGACACTTGGGGGTCCAGAACAATGACACCCTGACAATTGGGGGTCCCAGAACAATGAGACACTGACACTTGGGGGTCCCAGAACAATGACATCCTGACACTTGGGGGCCCAGAACAATGACACCCTGACACTTGGGGTCCCAGAACAATGACACACTGACACTTGGGGTCCAGAACAATGACACCCTGACACTTGGGGGCCCAGAACAATGACACACTTTAGGGCCCCAGTACTCTGACACCCTGACACTTGGGGGCCCAGAACAATGACACACTTGGGGGCCCCAGTACTCCGACACACCGGGAGGACACGGAAAGCTCCTTGCCCTTTGTTATTTCTATACATTGTTGCTCCTCTGAGCGGCTCTGCGGTCGGGTTTCATTATGCGGCAGTGATTACCCGTCCGGCGGTTTGTATAAAGCTTTATCTGTCGTCTCCATACAGACATAATGGACAATCCTGGATCTCTAATGCGCCATTTCTCTCCTTATTGTTTACAACCTCCCAGGCAGAGCCGAACCCGGCGCTTCCATTATCTTTAATTAAATTGCAGCAGAGCGACAGGCAGAGTCGTATTCTGGATGGAGAATGGAGTGGCGTATTGGGGGGGAGGGGGGGGGGCTCTAGCTTTGGGCATATACAATGCAAAGCTAATGTCCGCCAAGGGAAGGGGGCAATAAGGAGTTAAGTCAAAGAAAAGAGTTGGGTGACGGAAAGTCTCCGCATCTCGCCGCAGCAGAATAGAGACTTTCCAGCAATAAAACTGCTGGTGTCAGTTGGGAAAGTGAAATTGGTGGCATTTACGTGGAAGTTCCGGGACTGGGCGTGGTCAATGAGACGATATAGATTGTAACAATCGATCAGATAGAGGCTCAGCCATGGGATATCTGGTGATCGGATTGTACATTGACCCCCTGGGGAGTCGTAGGAGTAGTTGGTCGTATTCATCTGGACTTGTTCTGTGATGTTTAACTTTTTTAACAAAAATTGTGTTTAAAAAAAAAACTGCTGTAAATACCATGTGACCTAAAAAAAATTGCAACGACCGCTATTTTATTCTCTAGGGTTAAAATATATATATATATAATGTTTGGGGGGTTCTAAGTAATTTTCTAGCAAAAAAATTAGTAAATACTGAAACAAAAAGTGCCAGAAAAGGTTTGGTCGGCAAGTAGTTGTTTATTTGCTTTAGTTTTTTTCTTTAACATTTTTGGTGTTTTTTCATTTATTTAGCAAAAAAATACCACCGAAAGAAATGTCTATTTCTGTGCAAAAAAATGTCATATGGTGACAATGTTACATGACCGCGTAATTGTCATTCAAAGTGCGACAGCGCAGAAAGCTGAGAATTGACCTGGGCAGGAAGGGGGTGACAGTGCCGGGTACTGAAGACTGACCATAGTTGGAGATGCCCTCAGAGATCTGGTGGTCTCACCCGATGCCTGATGTTGATTCACCAATGTTGAGATCCTGGCTGAGCTGAGTTAGCGCTCACACAGGGAATTCTCCGGTATTCGGGAATAGGGATGGGCCCGGTGTTCGTTTCGAACCCATGTTCAAATCGAACATCGGCCGTGCGACCGCTCGTCGAGCCCAGAACTATGTGGGCCGTTCGCATCAAATTCGTGTGATGCGAACGGTCCACAATGCACTGCGCCAGTTGCAGTGCATTGCTGGCTGATGATTGGTGAAGCATGCACTGTGACCCCCGCATGCTTGGCCAATCATAGAGCCAGCGGCGAGGAGAGAAATAATTGGCCACAGGCAGGATGCCTGTGGCCAATTATAGCTCAGGGGGTTTAGTACACGCCCCACACTATATAAGGCCGCCGCGGCGGCGGCCTCGTGTAGTGTGTTCCGGCGTTAGTCAGTGACGGTGTTAGTGACATTATCTGCTGTGATTTTGGGGATTAGTGTAGTGTGTGCGTGCTGTTAGTATAGCACTGCAGTATCACATTAAACCACCTTTACCCTTCTGGCCTGTTGTGTCATCTAAGGCAGCCATCTGCGGCTAATGAATTGCCGGCTCCAGTAACACAGAGAACAGTCATTCATTGAAAGTCATTGATAAATAAAAAAGTCATTGATAAAAAAAAAAAAGGGTGGGGGTCCCCCCAAATTAAATTACCAGGCCCTTCAGGTCTGCTATGGATATTAAGGGGAACCCCGCTATTAATTTAAAAAAAAATGACGTAGGGTCCCCCTAAATATCCATACCAGACCCTTCAGTCTGGGATGGGTTTTAAGGGGAACCCCGGCCAAAAAAAAATGGCATGGAGTCCCCCTCAAAATCCATACCAGACCCTTATCCGAGCACGCAACCTGCAGGCTGCAGGAAAAGAGGGGGCGAGAGCGGCCCCCCTCCCTCCTGAACCGTACCAGCCACATGCCCTCAACATTGGGAGGGTGCTTTGGGGTTCTGTGACACCTCAACGCACCTTGTCCCCATGTTGAATGAGGACAAGGGCCTCTTCCCCACAACCCTGGCCATTGGTTGTGGGGGTCTTGCGGGTGGGGGGCTTATCGGAATCTGGAAGCCCCCTTTAACAAGGGGACACCCAGATCTCACCCCCCCTGTGTGAAATGGTAAGAGGGTACAAAAGTACCCCTACCATTTTACCAAAAAAGTGACAAAATTGTAAAAATGACAGGAGACGGTCTATGACAATTCCTTTATTAAAATCTTCTTTCATCTTCTTTCTTCTGGTCTTCTTCCTTTCTTCATCCTTCGGTTTCTTCATCTTCTCCTTCGGGCATCTTCTTCCATCTTCTTCTTCCCACTTCTTCTTCCATCTTCTTCTTCCATCTTCTTCTTCCTCCGATCCGCTTCTTCTTGCTCTGGCTTCTCGTCCGGCATCTTCTTCCACGGCGTCGGTGTCTCTTCTTGGGCCGCTCCGCGCAATGGTTGGCTCCCGCTGTGTGAGGCTTCGCTGCGTCTGACAGGTCTTTTTTTACGGAGGGCGGGGCCACCTGGTGACCCCGCCCCCTCTGACGCACGGGGACATCATGGGGACTTCCCTATGGCTTTCCCCATGACGTCAGAGGGGGGCGGGATGGAAGAAGATGCCAGAAGGAGAAGATGAAGAAAACGAAGGATGAAGAAAGGAAGACCAGAATAAAGAAGATGAAAGAAGGTTTTTATAAAGGAATTGTCAAAGACCGTCTCCTGTCATTTTTACCATCTTTGACACTTTTTTGTGAAATGGTAGGGGTACTTTTGTACCCATTACCATTTCACACAGGGGGGGGGCAGGATTTGGGGGTCCCCTTGTTAAAGGGGTCTTCCAGATTCCGATAAGCCCCCCACCCACAGACCCCCACAACCACCGGGCACGGTTGTGGGACGAGGCCCTTGTCCTCATCAACATGGGGACAAGATGCTTTGAGGGGTCACAGACCCCCAAAGCACCCTCCCAATGTTGAGGGCATGTGGCCTGGTACGGTTCAGGAGGGAGGGGGGCCGCTCTCGTCCCCCCCTCTTTTCCTGCGGCCTGCCAGGTTGAGTGCTCGATAAGGGTCTGGTATGGATTTTGAGGGGGACCCCACGCCATTTTTTTTTTTTTTTTTTTTGCCGGGTTCCCCTTAAAATCCATCCCAGACCTGAAAGGTCTGGTATGGATATTTAAGGGCACCCCTACTTCCTTTTTTTTTTTAATTTGAAGCGGGTTCCCCTTAATATCCATAGCAGACCTGAAGGGCCTGGTAATTGAATTTGGGGGGGGGGACCCCCACGCTTTTTTTTTTTTTATCATCAATGACTTTTTTTTATCAATGACTTTCAATGAATGACTGTTCTCTGTATTACGGGAGCCGTCAATTCATTAGCCGCGAGTGATTTTTAAATAGCTTTTTTTTCCTGCAAAAATTACACTTTTTGCAGGGAGAGTTCTAAGCACGGGAAACATGCGCCCCTTTACAGGCACTATACACACCCCCCAGGTACGAAATTTAAAGGAATATTACACTTTTATTGTTTCACTTTAAGCATTATTAAAATCACTGCTCCTGAAAAAACGGCCGTTTTTAAAAAAAGAATTTGCATTGATACATGTCCCCTGGGGCAGGACCCGGGTCCCCAAACTGCTCCTTCACTTGCAGAGGATTGGCCCATCCATGCCCAACATCCATTCCCACCTCCGATCTGTAGGACTTGCTCATACTTGTAGTTATTAAGACATGTCTAAGCAGTAGACCGCCAGGGCTGCTCTTTGTGGGGGAGTGAGAGATTTATGAGTGTTCCACCATGCGTTCTTCATTCCTGGAAACACGTCAAGGTGAAATGGATCTCCTGCAGGGAACGTGACACGGGGGTGACACCGCGGAAAGCGTAAATCACAATCCTGCATAGTTAAGGCCGGCAATCCGGACTCAATTTCTCAGCAGTTCTTAAATCTTCGGTAATGAGAACCTTCCATGGTTGCAGCCTTGCTGTTAACCTCTACACCACCGATCCTCGCCACCGACACGAGACCTCTACACCACCCAATCCCCGCCACCGACACCGAGACCTCTACACCACCCGATCCCCGCCACCGAGACCTCTACACCACCCGATCCCCGCCACCGCAACCTCTACACCACCCGATCCCCGCCACCGCCACCGCAACCTCTACACCACCCGATCCCCGCCACCGCAACCTCTACACCACCCGATCCCCGCCACCGACAACTCTACACCACCGATCCTCGCCACCGACACCTCTACACCACCCAATCCCCGCCACCGACACCGAGACCTCTACATCACCTGATCCCCGCCACCGACAAAGAGACCTCTACACCATCCGATCCCCGCCACCGACACCGAGACCTCTACACCACCCGATCCCCGCCACCGGCACGAGACCTCTACACCACCCAATCCCCGCCACCGACACCGAGACCTCTACACCACCCAAATCCCGCCACCGACACCGAGACCTCTACACCACCGATCCTCGCCACCGACACGAGACCTCTACACCACCCAATCCCCGCCACCGACACCGAGACCTCTACACCACCCGATCCCCGCCACCGACACCGAGACCTCTACACCACCCGATCCCCGCCACCGCCACCGCAACCTCTACACCACCCGATCCCCGCCACCGCCACCGCAACCTCTACACCACCCGATCCCCGCCACCGCCACCGCGACCTCTACACCACCTGATCCCCGCCACCGCCACCGCGACCTCTACACCACCCGATCCCCGCCACCGACACCTCTACACCACCCGATCCCCGCCACCGAGACCTCAACACCACCCGATCCCCGCCACCGAGACCTCTACACCACCCGATCCCCGCCACCGACACCGAGACCTCTACACCACCCGATCCCCGCCACCGACACCTCTACACCACCCGATCCCCGCCACCGCCACCGAGACCTCTACACCCGATCCCTGCCACCGAGATCTCTACACCACCCTATCCCCGCCACCGCCACCGAGACATCTACACCACCCGATCCCCGCCACCGACAACTCTACACCACCGATCCTCGCCACCGACACCTCTACACCACCCAATCCCCGCCACCGACACCGAGACCTCTACATCACCTGATCCCCGCCACCGACAAAGAGACCTCTACACCATCCGATCCCCGCCACCGACACCGAGACCTCTACACCACCCGATCCCCGCCACCGGCACGAGACCTCTACACCACCCAATCCCCGCCACCGACACCGAGACCTCTACACCACCCAAATCCCGCCACCGACACCGAGACCTCTACACCACCGATCCCCGCCACCGACACGAGACCTCTACACCACCCAATCCCCGCCACCGACACCGAGACCTCTACACCACCCCATCCCCGCCACCGACACCGAGACCTCTACACCACCCGATCCCCGCCACCGCCACCGCAACCTCTACACCACCCGATCCCCGCCACCGACACCGCAACCTCTACACCACCCGATCCCCGCCACCGCCACCGCGACCTCTACACCACCTGATCCCCGCCACCGCCACCGCGACCTCTACACCACCCGATCCCCGCCACCGACACCTCTACACCACCCGATCCCCGCCACCGAGACCTCGACACCACCCGATCCCCGCCACCGAGACCTCTACACCACCCGATCCCCGCCACCGACACCGAGACCTCTACACCACCCGATCCCCGCCACCGACACCTCTACACCACCCGATCCCCGCCACCGCCACCGAGACCTCTACACCCGATCCCTGCCACCGAGATCTCTACACCACCCTATCCCCGCCACCGCCACCGAGACATCTACACCACCCGATCCCCGCCACAGACACTGAGACCTCTACACCACCCGATCCCCGCCACCGAGACCTCTACACCACCCGATCCCCCCCACCGACACCGAGACCTCTACACCACCCGATCCCCGCCACCGACACCTCTACACCACCCGATCCCCGCCACCGAGACCTCCACACCACCCGATCCCCGCCACCGAGACCTCTACACCACCCGATCCCCCCCACCGACACCGAGACCTCTACACCACCCGATCCCCGCCACCGACACCTCTACACCACCCGATCCCCGCCACCGCCACCGAGACCTCTACACCCGATCCCTGCCACCGAGATCTCTACACCACCCTATCCCCGCCACCGCCACCGAGACATCTACACCACCCGATCCCCGCCACCGACACGAGACCTCTACACCACCCGATCCCCACAACCGCCACCGAGACCTCTACACCCGATCCCTGCCACCGAGATCTCTACACCACCCGATCCCCGCCACCGCCACCGAGACCTCTACACCACCCGATCCCCGCCACCGAGATCTCTACACCACCCGATCCCCGCCACCGCCACCGAAACCTCTACACCCGATCCCTGCCACCGAGATCTCTACACCACCCGATCCCCGCCACCGCCACCGAGACCTCTACACCACCCGATCCCCGCCACCGACACCGAGACCTCTACACCACCCGATCCCCGCCACCGACACCGAGACCTCTACACCACCCGATCCCCGCCACCGCCACAGAGACCTCAACACCCCCCGATCCCCGCCACCCACACCGAGACCTCTACACCACCCGATTCCCGCCACCACCACCGAGACCTCTACACCACCTGATCCCCGCCACCGACACGAGACCTCTACACCACCCGATCCCCGCCACCGACACCGAGACCTCTACACCACCCGATCCCCGCCACCGACACCGAGACCTCTACACCACCCGATCCCCGCCACCTCTACACCACCCGATCCCCGCCACCGAGACCTCCACACCACCCGATCCCCACCACCGCGACCTCTACACCACCCGATCCCCGCCACCGACACCTCTACACCACCCGATCCCCGCCACCGAGACCTCCACACCACCCGATCCCCACCACCGCGACCTCTACACCACCCGATCCCCGACACCGAGACCTCTACACCACCTAATCCCCACCACCGACACAGAGACCTCCACACCACCCGATCCCCGCCACCGACACCGAGACCTCTACACCACCCGATCCCCGCCACCAACACCGAGACCTCCACACCACCCAATCCCCGCCACCGACACCTCTACACCACCCGATCCCCGACACTGAGACCTCTACACCACCCGATCCCCGCCACCGACATGAGACCTCTACACCACCCGATCCCCGCCACCGACACCGAGACCTCTACACCACCCGATCCCCGCCACAGACACGAGACCTCTACATCACCCGATCCCCGCCACCGACACCTCTACACCACCCGATCCCCGCCACCGACACGAGACCTCTACACCACCTGATCCCCGCCACCGACACCGAGACCTCTACACCACCCGATCCCCGCCACCGACACCGAGACCTCTACACCACCCGATCCCCGCCAACGACACGAGACCTCTACACCACCCGATCCCCGCCACCGACACCAAGACCTCTACACCACCCGATCCCCGCCACCGACACTGAGACCTCAACACCACCCGATCCCCACCACCGACACCGAGATCTCTACACCACCCAATCCCCGCCACCGACACCGAGACCGATACACCACCCGATCCCCACCACCGACACCGAGATCCCGGCTCCAGATCTTCTGAGATTTGTATGAAGCTTTATTTACCAAAAATGTATGAATCCGAAATCATTGGTGTCAGTGGATAGTGGCCCCAAGAAGAAAACACCCTAAATCATTAGTGTCAGTGGAGAGTGGCCCCAAAGAGAGAACACCCTACATCGTTGGTGTCAGTGGGATCATGGCTGCAGGAGGGAATGGCTTCAAAATCATTGGTGTCAGTGGAATAGTGCCCCCTAGGAGAGAATATCAGATCATAGTCCCAGGAGGGAACAGTCCCTAAATCATTTGTGTCAGTGAAATAGTGGCCCCTAGGGGAGAACCCTCTAAATCTTTGGTGTCAGTGGAGAGTGGCCTCCTAGAAGAGAACACCCTAAATCATTGGTGTCAGTGGGATAGTGGCCCCCAGGAAAGAATACCCATTGATGTCGGTGGGGTAGTCCCCTCCAGGAAAGTCTTACACACTTCCAGATCTCCTCATGGCTCGGGACTGACCCCACACAGACAGATTGTCTTGAACCCATTTCTTGCAAAGGATTGGCCCCAATTTCATTGCCATCTGCGGGGCCCGCTGGTACTTCTAAAGAGTCGGCAAAGCCATACAACTGTCAGGTCTGCTCTGTGGAGGCTCTCCTCGCCTGCTTCATTCCTGGAAACACGTGAAGGTTGAAGTGGATCTTCTGATGGGAGCGTGACACGGGGGTGACACGGGGGTGACACGGGGGTGACACCGCGGAAAGCGTAAGTCACAATTGTGCGGAGGAAGTTGGGGGGGATGGGGGGATTATGGCAGAGCGTAGGAACAATTGTTGAATTGACACGGCTGTGCGTCTAATGAGCAAACCGGAGACCCCACGTGTGGGAGAGACGCCTTCTCACATCATTACGTCCTCCCGCCAATTACCAGACAACGGGGGGCTCCTCTAATCCCAGCAATGAGAGTCGGCGTCTTAAAGAGGACCCACCACCTTCTGCAGGATGGCAGAGCGTTCGACGCCGCGATGGAGACAACGCAATTTACTTCAATTATTGCCAGAGATAAAAGGCAGGATTTTCAGTATGAACCTGAGATGAAGAACATAGGGACCTCCAACTAGGGACACGGGGACAGGACCTCCAACTAGGGACACGGGGAGAGGACCTCCAACTAGGGACACGGGGACAGGACCTCCAACTAGGGACACGGGGAGAGGACCTCCAACTAGGGACACGGGGAGAGGACCTCCAACTAGGGACACGGGGACAGGACCTCCAACTAGGGACACGGGGACAGGACCTCCAACTAGGGACACGGGGAGAGGACCTCCAACTAGGGACACGGGGAGAGGACCTCCAACTAGGGACACAGGGAGAGGACCTCCAACTAGGGACACGGGGACAGGACCTCCAACTAGGGACACGGGGAGAGGACCTCCAACTAGGAACACGGGGACAGGACCTCCAACTAGGGACACAGGGAGAGGACCTCCAACTAGGGACACGGGACAGGACCTCCAACTAGGGACACGGGGAGAGGATCTCCAACTAGGGACACGGGGAGAGGACCTCCAACTAGGGACACGGGGACAGGACCTCCAACTAGGGACACGGGGACAGGACCTCCAACTAGGGACACGGGGAGAGGACCTCCAACTAGGGACACGGGGAGAGGACCTCCAACTAGGGACACAGGGAGAGGACCTCCAACTAGGGACACGGGGACAGGACCTCCAACTAGGGACACGGGGAGAGGACCTCCAACTAGGAACACGGGGACAGGACCTCCAACTAGGAACACGGGACAGGACCTCCAACTAGGAACACGGGGACAGGACCTCCAACTAGGGACATGGGGACAGGACCTCCAACTAGGGACACGGGGAGAGGACCTCCAACTAGGAACACGGGGACAAGATCTCCAACTAGGAACACGGGACAGGACCTCCAACTAGGAACACAGGGACAGGACCTCCAACTAGGGACATGGGGACAGGACCTCCAACTAGGAACACGGGGACAGGACCTCCAACTAGGGACACAGGGAGAGGACCTCCAACTAGGGACACAGGGAGAGGACCTCCAACTAGGGACACGGGGACAGGACCTCCAACTAGGAACACGGGGACAGGACCTCCAACTAGGGACACAGGGAGAGGACCTCCAACTAGGAACACAGGGACAGGTCCTCCAACTAGGAACACGGGACAGGACCTCCAACTAGGGACACGGGACAGGACCTCCAACTAGGGACACGGGGACAGGACCTCCAACTAGGGACACGGGACAGGACCTCCAACTAGGCACACGGGGACAGGACCTCCAACTAGGGACACGGGGACAGGACCTCCAACTAGGGACACGGGGACAGGACCTCCAACTAGGCACACGGGGACAGGACCTCCAACTAGGCACACGGGACAGGACCTCCAACTAGGGACACGGGGACAGGACCTCCAACTAGGGACACGGGGACAGGACCTCCAACTAGGGACACGGGACAGGACCTCCAACTAGGCACACGGGGACAGGACCTCCAACTAGGGACACGGGACAGGACCTCCAACTAGGGACACGGGGACAGGACCTCCAACTAGGCACACGGGGACAGGACCTCCAACTAGGGACACGGGACAGGACCTCCAACTAGGGACACGGGGAGAGGACCTCCAACTAGGGACACGGGACAGGACCTCCAACTAGGGACACGGGACAGGCCCTCCAACTAGGAACACGGAGAGAGGACCTCCAACTAGGGACACGGGGACAGGACCTCCAACTAGGCACACGGGGAAAGGACCTCCAACTAGGCACACGGGGAAAGGACCTCCAACTAGGGACACGGGGAAAGGACCTCCAACTAGGGACACGGGGAAAGGACCTCCAACTAGGGACACGGGGACAGGACCTCCAACTAGGGACACGGGGACAGGCCCTCCAACTAGGAACACGGAGAGAGGACCTCCAACTAGGGACACGGGGACAGGCCCTCCAACTAGGAACACGGGGAGAGGACCTCCAACTAGGGACACAGGGAGAGGACCTCCAACTAGGGACACAGGGAGAGGACCTCCAACTAGGAACACAGGAACAGGACCTCCAACTAGGAACACGGGGACAGGACCTCCAACTAGGGACACGGGGACAGGACCTCCAACTAGGGACACGGGGACAGGACCTCCAACTAGGAACACGGGGACAGGACCTCCAACTAGGGACACGGGGACAGGACCTCCAACTAGGGACACGGGGACAGGACCTCCAACTAGGAACACAGGGAGAGGACCTCCAACTAGGGACACGGGGACAGGACCTCCAACTAGGGACACGGGGAGAGGACCTCCAAATAGGGACATGGGGACAGGACCTCCAACTAGGAACACAGGGAGAGGACCTCCAACTAGGGACACGATGACAGAACCTCCAACTAGGAACACGGGGACAGGGCCTCCAACTAGGGACACGGGGACAGGACCTCCAACTAGGGACACGGGGACAGGACCTCCAACTAGGAACACCGGGAGAGGACCTCCAACTAGGGACACGGGGAGAGGACCTCCAAATAGGGACATGGGGACAGGACCTCCAACTAGGGACATGGGGAGAGGACCTCCAACTAGGGACACGGGGAGAGGACCTCCAACTAGGGACATGGGGACAGGACCTCCAACTAGGAACACAGGGACAGGAACTCCAACTAGGTACACGGGAACAGGACCTCCAACTAGGGACACGGGGACAGGACCTCCAACTAGGGACACGGGGACAGGACCTCCAACTAGGAAGACGGGGACAGGACCTCCAACTAGGGACACGGGGACAGGACCTCCAACTAGGAACACGGGGACAGGACCTCCAACTATGGACACGGGGACAGGACCTCCAACTAGGAACACTGGGACAGGACCTCCAACTAGGAACACGGGGACAGGACCTCCAACTAGGAACACGGGGACAGGACCTCCAACTAGGAACACGGGACAGGACCTCCAACTAGGAACACGGGACAGGACCTCCAACTAGGAACACAGGGAGAGGACCTCCAACTAGGAACACAGGGAGAGGACCTCCAACTAGGAACACGGGGACAGGACCTCCAACTAGGAACACGGGACAGGACCTCCAACTAGGGACACGGGGAAAGGACCTCCAACTAGGAACACAGGGAGAGGACCTCCAACTAGGAACACAGGGAGAGGACCTCCAACTAGGAACACGGGGACAGGACCTCCAACTAGGAACACGGGGACAGGACCTCCAACTAGGGACACGGGGAAAGGACCTCCAACTAGGAACACAGGGAGAAGACCTCCAACTAGGAACACGGGGACAGGACCTCCAACTAGGAACACGGGACAGGACCTCCAACTAGGGACACGGGGAGAGGACCTCCAACTAGGAACACAGGGAGAGGACCTCCAACTAGGAACACGGGGACAGGACCTCCAACTAGGAACACGGGGACAGGACCTCCAACTAGGGACACGGGGATAGGCCCTCCAACTAGGAACACGGGGAGAGGACCTCCAACTAGGAACACGGGGAGAGGACCTCCAACTAGGGACACGGGGATAGGACCTCCAACTAGGAACACGGGGATAGGACCTCCAACTAGGAACACAGGGACAGGACCTCCAACTAGGAACACGGGGACAGGACCTCCAACTAGGGACACGGGGAGAGGACCTCCAACTAGGGACACGGGGAGAGGACCTCTAACTAGGAACACGGGGACAGGACCTCCAACTAGGGACACAGGGAGAGGACCTCCAACTAGGAACACAGGGAGAGGACCTCCAACTAGGAACACAGGGAGAGGACCTCCAACTAGGAACACGGGGACAGGACCTCCAACTTGGAACACGGGGACAGGACCTCCAACTAGGGACACGGGGAAAGGACCTCCAACTAGGAACACAGGGAGAGGACCTCCAACTAGGAACACGGGGACAGGACCTCCAACTAGGAACACGGGGACAGGACCTCCAACTAGGAACACGGGGAGAGGACCTCCAACTAGGAACACAGGGAGAGGACCTCTAACTAGGAACACGGGGACAGGACCTCCAACTAGGAACACGGGGACAGGACCTCCAACTAGGAACATGAGGAGAGGACCTCCAACTGGGAACACGGGGACAGGACCTCCAACTAGGGACACGGGGATAGGACCTCCAACTAGGAACACAGGGACAGGACCTCCAACTAGGAACACGGGGACAGGACCTCCAACTAGGAACATGAGGAGAGGACCTCCGACTAGGAACACGGGGACAGGACCTCCAACTAGGGACACGGGGATAGGACCTCCAACTAGGAACACAGGGACAGGACCTCCAACTAGGAACACAGGGACAGGACCTCCAACTAGGAACACAGGGACAGGACCTCCAACTAGGGACACGGGGAGAGGACCTCTAACTAGGAACACGGGGACAGGACCTCCAACTAGGAACACAGGGACAGGACCTCCAACTAGGAACACAGGGACAGGACCTCCAACTAGGGACACGGGGAGAGGACCTCCAACTAGGGACACGGGGAGAGGACCTCTAACTAGGAACACGGGGACAGGACCTCCAACTAGGGACACGGGGACAGGACCTCCAACTAGGGACACGGGGAGAGGACCTCCAACTAGGGACACGGGGAGAGGACCTCCAACTAGGAACACGGGGACAGGACCTCCAACTAGGGACACGGGGACAGGACCTCCAACTAGGGACAAGGGGACAGGACCTCCAACTAGGGACACGAGGATAGGACCTCCAACTAGGGACACGGGGAGAGGACCTCCAACTAGGAACACGGGGACAGGACCTCCAACTAGGAACACGGGGACAGGACCTCCAACTAGGGACACGGGGATAGGCCCTCCAACTAGGAACACGGGGAGAGGACCTCCAACTAGGAACACGGGGAGAGGACCTCCAACTAGGGACACGGGGATAGGACCTCCAACTAGGAACACGGGGATAGGACCTCCAACTAGGAACACAGGGACAGGACCTCCAACTAGGAACACAGGGACAGGACCTCCAACTAGGAACACGGGGACAGGACCTCCAACTAGGGACACGGGGAGAGGACCTCCAACTAGGGACACGGGGAGAGGACCTCTAACTAGGAACACGGGGACAGGACCTCCAACTAGGGACACAGGGAGAGGACCTCCAACTAGGAACACAGGGACAGGACCTCCAACTAGGAACACAGGGAGAGGACCTCCAACTAGGAACACGGGACAGGACCTCCAACTAGGAACACGGGGACAGGACCTCCAACTAGGGACACGGGGAAAGGACCTCCAACTAGGAACACAGGGAGAGGACCTCCAACTAGGAACACGGGGACAGGACCTCCAACTAGGCACACGGGGACAGGACCTCCAACTAGGAACACGGGGACAGGACCTCCAACTAGGAACACGGGGAGAGGACCTCCAACTAGGAACACAGGGAGAGGACCTCAAACTAGGAACACGGGGACAGGACCTCCAACTAGGAACACGGGACAGGACCTCCAACTAGGAACATGAGGAGAGGACCTCCAACTGGGAACACGGGGACAGGACCTCCAACTAGGGACACGGGGATAGGACCTCCAACTAGGAACACAGGGACAGGACCTCCAACTAGGAACACGGGGACAGGACCTCCAACTAGGAACATGAGGAGAGGACCTCCAACTAGGGACACGGGGAGAGGACCTCCAACTAGGAACACGGGGACAGGACCTCCAACTAGGGACACGGGGAGAGGACCTCCAACTAGGGACACGGGGAGAGGACCTCTAACTAGGAACACGGGGACAGGACCTCCAACTAGGGACACGGGGAGAGGACCTCCAACTAGGGACACGGGGAGAGGACCTCCAACTAGGAACACGGGGAGAGGACCTCCAACTAGGGACACGGGACAGGACCTCCAACTAGGGACATGGGGAGAGGACCTCCAACTAGGGACACGGGGAGAGGACCTCCAACTAGGGACACGGGGAGAGGACCTCCAACTAGGGACACGCGGACATGACCTCCAACTAGGAACACGGGGAGAGGACCTCCAACTAGGAACACGGGACAGGACCTCCAACTAGGAACACGGGGAGAGGACCTCCAACTAGGAACACGGGGACAGGACCTCCAACTAGGGACACGGGGAGAGGACCTCCAACTAGGAACACGGGGACAGGACCTCCAACTAGGAACACGGGGAGAGGACCTCCAACTAGGGACACAGGGACAGGACCTCCAACTAGGAACACGGGGAGAGGACCTCCAACTAGGGACACGGGGACTGGACCTCCAACTAGGAACACGGGGACAGGACCTCCAACTAGGAACACGGGGACAGGACCTCCAACTAGTAACACGGGGACAGGACCTCCAACTAGGAACACGGGGACAGGACCTCCAACTAGGAACACGGGGAGAGGACCTCCAACTAGGGACACGGGGAGAGGACCTCCAACTAGGAACACAGGTTTTTTTACTGCCATCACTTTTCTATCCAGTCCTGGGATTATTATACTATTGGGGGTGAGAACTGCTGGGGGTCGGGGGTGGGGGTGGCTCATAGACAGGTTCTCTTTGATGAATGATTTATCAGGTATTGATCAGTTTTACACCCCGCAGGTTTTTATTGGATTCCACAAACATCTTCTCATCTTCTGCGGAGATCCGCGACTGACACCAATGAATAATTAAAGCCCAACGGAAACGTGTCGGGAGATGGTCGGGGGAGGGATCTCTGTACCTGCGATGATGGAGACGCCGAATCCCCCGTTCTTCCGACCACCATCCTCTGATTTCACTGCACACTGTGAGCTCCTCACAATGTGCATTAAAAGCTGCAGCCGGTCAGATAGAGCCCCGCCCCATTTCATGGCTGGAGGGCACCCAGCATCATCTCGCTCTCCCCTCCATCACTTTCTTTTCTTTGCATAGAGAAGCACAGAGACCCGGTGATGACATCACAGTGTATAAAATAAGGAATGTAATAGAGAGAGAACAGCGGTTTCCGGGATCCCCTGCGTGCAATACAGAGGGTGACAACACTCTTCAGACCAGGTAGGTTGTACAGACTCCACCCCCTCCCCTGCCTCCATCCTGCACTTCGATCGCCGGTGACACCCTTCCTCCACTCTCGCCTTGTTGACCCCGCCTACTAATCCCAACCAGGATGGAGGAAATCTATCCAGCTTTCCAATACTAACTTACCACCGGGCTGCCATGGCGCTTCCATCACCAAAACCGGAAGAAGGGGGGCACCTTCCTCACCCCCCTCACTTCCTGTTGTGTCTACAGGGCAGGAAATGGATGGAAATCTCCCCCAGTGACAACCCTTCCCTTTCCAATCCAATATTGACTTCAGATATAGAAGAGGAGGATCGGGGGCCCCCCGATGAGGTCTAGGTTTTGAACCACGTGTCTGGGATTTACCTGGACGGTCCGGGTTTTGAATCACGTGTCCGAGATTTATCGGGATGGTCCGGGTTTTGAATCACGTGTCTGGGATTTACCGGGGCGGTCCGGGTTTTGAATCACGTGTCTGGGATTTACCGGGACGGTCCGGGTTTTGAATCACATGTCTGGGATTTACCGGGACGGTCCAGGTTTTGGATCATGTGTCCGGGATTCACTCGGACGGTCCAGGTTTTGGATCATGTGTCCGGGATTCACTCGGACGGTCCAGGTTTTGGATCATGTCTCCGGGATTCACCTGGACGGACCATGTTTTAAATCGTGTGTCCGGGTTTCAGGCGGACTGAAACCAGGACACATTATTCATACCAGGCTCTGGTTCCCTAAATTAACAAGATAGTCTCACACAAATCTCTTGCCGTCCGGGAGCTGCGGGGCGGCTGTCTGGGTGGGGGCAGGTTCGGCATCACTGGGGGGGGTGATGATGTCAGCAAAAGCAATTTGGCCACACCCACTATGCGCACCGCATTACTACTACTAGGTGAAGAAGGCCACTAACGTGTTCCGGTTTGGCTTGAAGAAAAGGTGACAACCCCCCGGGGAAGGGGGCGGTGGAAGCGACCAGAGACTCAACAGCCAACGATCGGCGATCCCTGGCGCTGACTACCAGAGCGATGCATCCTGGGCGGTCTCTTCTCAGATATACGGCTATCTACATCTAAGGGTCCTGCACCCCCCTCCCCCCGTCCTGCACCCCCCCTCCCCCGTCCTTCCCCCCCCTCCCCTCTGTCTCCCTGCACCCCCCCTCCCCCGTCCTGCACCCTCCTTCCTGTCCTGCACCCCCCTCCCCTCGTCCTGCACCCCCCTCCCCCGTCCTGCACCCCCCTCCCCATCCTGCACCCTCCTCCCTGTCCTGCACCCCCTCCCCTCGTCCTGCACCCCCCCTCCCCCATCCTGCACCCCCCCTCCCCTCGTCCTGAACCCCCCTCCCCTCGTCCTGCACCCCCCCCCCCCGTCCTGCACCCCCCTCCCCATCCTGCACCCTCCTCCCTGTCCTGCACCCCCCTCCCCTCGTCCTGCACCCCCCTCCCCCTTCCTGCACCCCCCCCCCCCTCGTCCTGCACCCCCCTCCCCCTGTTCTGCACCCGCCCTCCTCATCCTGCAACCTCCCCCTGTCCTGCCCCCCCCCTGTCCTGCACCCTCCTCCCTGTCCTGCACCCCCTCCCCTCGTCCTGCACCCCCCTCCCCCGTCCTGCACCCTCCTCCCCTCGTCCTGCACCCCCCCTCCCCCTGTCCTGCACCCCTCCCCCATCCTGCACCCCCCCTCCCCTCGTCCTGAACCCCCCTCCCCTCGTCCTGCACCCCCCCTCCCCCGTCCTGCACCCCCCCTCCCCATCCTGCACCCTCCTCCCTGTCCTGCACCCCCCTCCCCTCGTCCTGCACCCCCCCTCCCCCATCCTGCACCCCCCTCCCCTCGTCCTGCACCCCCCTCCCCCTGTTCTGCACCCCCCCTCCTCATCCTGCAACCTCCCCCTGTCCTGCACCCCCCCCTGTCCTGCACCCTCCTCCCTGTCCTGCACCCCCTCCCCTCGTCCTGCACCCCCCCCCCCGTCCTGCACCCCCCTCCCCTCGTCCTGCACCCCCCCCCCCCCTGTCCTGCACCCCCCCTCCTCATCCTGCACCCTCCCCCTGTCCTGCACCCCCCCCTCCCCATCCTGCACCCTCCTCCCTGTCCTGCACCCCCTCCCCTCGTCCTGCACCCCCCCTCCCCCTGTCCTGCACCCCCCCCTCCCCATCCTGCACCCTCCCCCTACCCTGCACCCCCCTCCCCATCCTGCACCCCCCCCCCTGTCCTGCACCCCCCCCCCCTCCCCATCCTGAACCCTCCCCCTGTCCTGCACCCCCCCTCCCCATCCTGCACCAAGTCCTGCCAAACCTCTCATTTCCTGCTTTCCAGGAACCGTCGGAGGCGGGGCTCAGCAGCGAATATTCATGGAGGGCGGCCAATGGCATCTCATTTTGAGGTCAGCGCCCCGAGTTGTCCTATTTGCCTATTCCACCATTGTCCGTAACACGAATTACATTGTCTTCTATTAAATCTGCAGCTTTGACCCCCCCCCCAGGAGTTTTTTGCAGCTTTGATCCCCCCCAGGAGTTTTTTGCAGCTTTGACCATCCCCCCCCAGGAGCTTTTTGCAGCTTTGACCCCCCCCCCCCAGGAGTTTTTTTGCAGCTTTGACCCCCCCCCCAGGAGTTTTTTTGCAGCTTTGACCCCCCCCGGAGTTTTTTTGCAGCTTTGACCCCCCCCCCCCCCTCAGGAGTTTTTTGCAGCTTTGACCCCCCCCCCAGGAGTTTTTTTCAGCTTTGATCCCCCCCAGGAGTTTTTTTAATTTGTTGTCCCTCCGCGTCCTCCTTGTCTCAGCGAAGCTCCAAATCACACATCAGACTGAGTGTTATAAATCTGCAGCCGGCCACATTGGGGCCCACCGGGGGATGCAGAAAGTGTTCCAGTGTTGTGCTGTTTCATCACCAGGAGGGGGCGCCCAGAATTCCGCTCATTGTATAAGGAAAGGTTTCATTCCATTGAAATTCTTTAAAGCTGAATTTGCATTCCCTGATCCCCCCTCCCCCCCCATTCACATGCTGATGAAATTCCTAAATAAAACCTTTTCCATCTCTATTACATGCCTTATTTTATACCCGGTGATGTCATCACCGGGTCTCTGTGCTTCTCTATGCAATGCAGGCAGATCATGGCTGGTGGGAGGGGCTTAGCTTCCTGAAAACATCACAGCCCCGCCCCCCCCGGATTCAGAACTCCTAAGAGCCCTCAGCCCTGATACAAGCAGTGGGAGGAGTTGTGCAAATATCAATCTGCCATGATGGGTGAGGATCTGTCTTGAGGAGTGGGCGTTTAATTTGAAAGCAGACCGCCCACCTGTGATGCTGAGCCGCCACGACAGAAAAAAATTATAAAATGGGTGGGGCCAGGCACAGTCAGGGTGGAGAGGAGTGGGCGTTCCTAGACAGGCTCTATTTGTATAGGTAACGCCCACATGTGATGTTGAGCCTCCACGATTGACAGAACTGAAATCCAATGACTAAAAGGGGCGGGGCTGGGGAGGAGTGGGCGTTCCTAGACAGGCTCTATTTGCATAGGTAACGCCCACATGTGATGCTGAGCCTCCACGATTGACAGAAGTGAAATCCAAAGAATGAAAGGGGTGGGGCTGGGGAGGAGTGGGCGTTCCTAAACAGGCTCTATTTGCATAGGTAACGCCCACATGTGATGCTGAGCCTCCACGATTGACAGAAGTGAAATCCAAAGAATGAAAGGGGTGGGGCTGGGGAGGAGTGGGCGTTCCTAGACAGGCTCTATTTGCATAGGTAACGCCCACATGTGATGTTGAGCCTCCAGGATTGACAGAACTGAAATCCAATGACTAAAAGGGGCGGGGCCAGGGACAGTCAGGGTGGGGAGGAGTGAGCTGTCCTAGCTGGGCTCTATTTGCATAGGTAACACCCACATGTGATGCTGAGCCTCCACGATTGACAGAACTGAAATCCAATGAATGAAAGGGCGGGGTTGGGGAGGAGTGGGCGTTCCTAGGCAGGCTCTATTTGTATAGGTAACGCCCACATGTGATGCTGAGCCTCCACGATTGACAGAACTGAAATCCAATGAATGAAAGGGGCGGGGCTGGGGAGGAGTGGGCGTTCCTAGGCAGGCTCTATTTGTATAGGTAACGCCCACATGTGATGCTGAGCCTCCACGATTGACAGAACTGAAATCCAATGAATGAAAGGGGGCGGGGCTGGGGAGGAGAGGGCGGTCCTAGGTGGGCTCTATTTGTATAGGTAACGCCCACATGTGATGCTGAGCCTCCACGATTGACAGAACTGAAATCCAATGAATGAAAGGGGCGGGGCTGGGGAGGAGTGGGCGGTCCTAGGCAGGCTCTATTTGTATAGGAAACGCCCACATGTGATGCTGAGCCTCCACGATTGACAGAACAGAAATCCAATGAATGAAATGGGCGGGGCTGGGGAGGTGTGGGCGGTCCTAGGCGGGCTCTATTTGTATAGGAAACGCCCACATGTGATGCTGAGCCTCCACGATTGACAGAACAGAAATCCAATGAATGAAAGGGGCGGGGCTGGGGAGGAGTGGGCGGTCCTAGGCAGGCTCTATTTGTATAGGAAACGCCCACATGTGATGCTGAGCCTCCACGATTGACAGAACTGAAATCCAATGAATGAAAGGGGCGGGGCTGGGGAGGTGTGGGCGGTCCTAGGCGGGCTCTATTTGTATGGGTAACACCTACATGTGATGCTGAGCCTCCACGATTGACAGAACGGAAATCCAATGAATGAAAGGGGGCGGGGCCAGGGACAGTCAGGCTGGGGAGGAGTGGGAGGTCCTAGACAGGATGTATTTACATAGGTAACTCCCACATGTGATGCTGAGCCTCCACGATTGACAGAACTGAAATCCAATGAATGAAAGGGGGCGGGGACAATCGGGCGGGGAGGAGTGGGCGGTCCTAGGCAAGCTTTATTTGTATAGGAAATGCCCACATGTGATGCTGAGACTTCATGATTGACATAAATGAAAAGGGGTGGGGCCGGGGACAGCCGGGGTGGGGGCGGGGACAGTTGAGGCGGGGCCGGGGACAGTCGGGGTGGGGGCGGAGACAGTCGGGGTGGGGGCGGGGACAATCAGGGCGGGGCCGGGGACTGTCGGGCTGGGGGAGCAAAGAGATAGATGATGGGCGTCCTCCAGCCAGGAAAGAAGGCGGGTCTCTATTAGATTTGCTGCAGCTTCTAATGCACATTGTGAGACGCTCGCAGTGTGCAGTGAAATCAGAGGAAGCGGTTTGAGTGGAGAGGGAGGAGCCGGTACACCTGGAGGCCTGAGGTCAAATCTGCCAGAACATTTCCTGTTTTAGTTTGCTCGCGGCAGCAGTTGCGTTAACGAGAAACTCTGACGTCATTTGGCCGCAAACCGTATTAGGCAACACATGGCGCGGATTACTAATGTGTTATGGTCATTTAAAAATGGGGGGGGGGGTTCATTTCCCGGCTTGTTCCCCGACTGCTCTGGCGATCACAGTGATCACATGACTCAGGGCTCCACTGATTGGCTCTGGCTGTACAGCTGGCTTACATCTACCGATCCCGAGCCCAGTTTAGTCTGTTGGTTTGGACGTCTAATTGACCGAAGATCAATGGAAGTTCGGCCGTTCGATTTACGTGAAGCGGCTTGTGAATGTTCTCCCGCGTGCTGGAAGATCTCTGTGCCCGCTCATTAACCCCTTCGCGATCATTAGTGAAGCCGAGGTGGTAGCGGGGGCCCGTTCCTTGCTTTTGCCCGGTCATGTTGCCCCGGGGGGTGGTAGCGGGGGCCCGTTCCTTGCTGTTGGCCGGTCATGTTGCCCCGAGGTGGTAGCGGGGGCCCGTTCCTTGCTGTTGGCCGGTCATGTTGCCCCGAGGTGGTAGCGGGGGCCCGTTCCTTGCTGTTGGGTGGTAGCGGGGGCCCGTTCCTTGCTGTTGGCCGGTCATGTTGCCCCGAGGTGGTAGCGGGGGCCCGTTCCTTGCTGTTGGCCGGTCATGTTGCCCCGAGGTGGTAGCGGGGGCCCGTTCCTTGCTGTTGGGTGGTAGCGGGGGCCCGGGGGCCCGTTCCTTGCTGTTGGCCGGTCATGTTGCCCCGGGGGGGGTTGGCCGGTCATGTTGCCCCGGGGGCCCGTTCCTTGCTGTTGGGTGGTAGCGGGGGCCTGTTCCTTGCTGTTGGCCGGTCATGTTGCCCCGAGGTGGTAGCGGGGGCCCGTTCCTTGCTGTTGGGTGGTAGCGGGGGCCCGTTCCTTGCTGTTGGCCGGTCATGTTGCCCCGAGGTGGTAGCGGGGGCCCGTTCCTTGCTGTTGGGAGGTAGCGGGGGCCCGTTCCTTGCTGTTGGCCGGTCATGTTGCCCCGGGGTGGTAGCGGGGGCCCGTTCCTTGCTGTTGGCGGGTAGCAGGGGCTCCTCTCTCGCCTTTGGCCGGTCAGCGGTCGTGGTGGTTGCGGAGATCGGTGGACCTCTGCCTGACATCTGAGGGAAGCCAGCTTTGCTCTCCGGCTATTGCACAACGCCAGAGAGGGGGGAGCGCGTCCACCGCGCCAAGAACTCCTCGACCCGCCGCGCTGGAGTAACCCCTGAATGGCTGACTCAGCGGATCTCCGCTGGGAGGAATGAGGAGCCAACGCTCACAAATCTCCGCCACATGTCCAGGAGACCCCCAGATGAGCGGGCGTAGAGGGGGCCCTGGGGGGGGGGGACAAATATTTCTGCAGAAAGTACATTGCACAATTGTTCCCATATCAGACGCTTATCTATGCCCCCCCCTCCCCCCCAATCATTAATCAAGCAATTTATGTCTTTTATCTTCGTCACACGATCGATTTTCACTCCACATTCATGAATTCTTCCCGATGAATGGATCTCCAATCCAGATCATCCAATGAATAGAATGTCGGCGATTGGAAGAACGTTTATTTCATTATGTACGTCTCATGCTGGAGGGGGGGTGGGGTTATTTTCCTCTATTCTTACCATCAGGGTCCCCGGCATTCCGGATTCGGGGGGATTGTTGGGGGTTCAGGTCAGACGTTCGGCTGTTCAGGGAAATGATGGATGTGGATGGGCTGCAGATGTCAGGGGAGCCGAGGGAGCGGACCGAGTGTTTCCAATAAAATGTTCCCACTTTGTACTTTACTCAATATAGTGATGGAGAGAGAAAGAAAGAGAGAGAGAGAGAGAAGAGAGAGAGAGTGCAGGAGAGAGGGGGGAGAGAGAGAAAAAGTGCAGGAGAGAGAGAAGAAATAGAGAAGAGAGAGAGAAGGGGGTGATAGAAAGGGAGAGAAAATGGGTAGGGGAGAGAGAAGAATGAGAGAGAAAAAAAGAGAGAAAGAGAAGAAATGCAGAGAGAGAAGAAATACAGAGAGAGAGAGAAAAAGTTAAGAAATCGAGAGAGAAGAGAGAGAGGGCAAGGAAACAGAGAGAACAAACAAAGAGAGAGAGGGAGAGGAAACAGAGAGAGGGGGAGAGAGAAGAAACACAAACACAGAAAAAATAGAGAGAAAGAAGAATCAGAGAGAGAGAAAATGAATATATCTATATAGAGAGAGAGAGAGAGAGAGAGAGTAAATAGAGAGCTAGAAGGAGAGAGAGAGTAAGATAAGAAATCTAGAGAAGACAGAGAGAGAAGAAACACTCAACTGCTTTGGCAATGCTGAAATGTATTTGGTTCTGCCAGAGAGAGAGAAAGAGAGAGAGAGAGAGAGAGAGAGAGAAAGAAACAGAGAGAGAGAGAGAAGAAACAGAGAGAGGGAGAGCGACAGAGAGAGAGAAGACAGAGAGAGAGAGACAGAGAGAGAGACAGAGAGAGAGAAGACAGAGAGAGAGAGAGAAGACAGAGAGAGAGAAGACAGAGAGAGAGAAGACAGAGAGAGAGAGAGAAACACAGAGAGAGGGAGAGAGACAGAGAGAGAGAAGACAGAGAGAGAAGAAACAGAGAGAGGGAGAGCGACAGAGAGAGAGAAGACAGAGAGAGAGAGAAGACAGAGAGAGAGAGAGAAGACAGAGAGAGAGAAGACAGAGAGAGAGAGAGAAGAAACGAGAGAGAGAGAGAGAGAGCAACAGAGAGAGAGAAGACAGAGAGAGAGAGAGAAGACAGAGAGAGAGAGAGCAACAGAGAGAGAGAAGACAGAGAGAGAGAGAAGACAGAGAGAGAGAAGAAACAGAGAGAGGGAGAGAGAGAGAGAGAGAGAGAGAGAGAGAGGGAAGAGAGAGAGAGAGAGAGAGAGACAGAGAGAGAGAGAGAGAAGACAGAGAGAGAGAGAGGACAGAGAGAGAGAGAGAGAGAAGAAACAGAGAGAGGGAGAGAGAGAGAGAGACAGAGAGAGAGAGAAGACAGAGAGAGAGAGAGAGAAGAAACAGAGAGAGGGAGGGAGAGAGAGAGAGAGCGACAGAGAGAGAGAAAACAGAGAGAGAGAGAAGAAACAGAGGGAGGGAGAGAGAGAGAGAGAGCGACAGAGAGAGAGAAGACACAGAGAGAGAGAAGACAGAGAGAGAGAGAGAGAAGACAGAGAGAGAGAGAGAGAAGAAGACAGAGAGAGAGAGAGAGAGAGAAGACAGAGAGAGAGAGAGAGGAAAGAGAGAGAGAGAGAAGAAACAGAGCAAGAGGGAGAGAGAGAAGAAATATAGAGGGAGAGAAGAAAGAGAGAGAAAGAAAGAGAGAGAGAGAACAGGGAGAGAACATAGAGAGAGAGAATGAACAGTGAGAGAATAAAGAGAGAGAGAGATAATAGAGAGAGAGAGAGAGAGAGGGAAGGAGTGTAAGGGGGGGGGGGGAGAGAAAGGTAAGTGAGAAGACAATGAGAGGGATGAAGGGTAAGGTGGGGAGGAAGGAGGGGGGGTAAATATGTAGAAAGAGAGTGAGAGTGATAATGAAGGGGGTGAGGGGTACAAAGCGCTCTTCTCCCCTCCTCGTTGACACGCTCCTTCACAATGAGCACCGCCACCTTTAGAGAGCCGGGCGCGGAGCGGGCAGGGGTTCTCTGTATGCCGCGCTCTTCTCTCAGCGGGGAAGTGGCGGCTCATTGTAATCATGTTAATTACTTTCTTGTTTGAGACCAAAGACTTGAATTTCAAGTAGAAAATGAACTAATTTAATGGTTGGCGGGCGCCGGTCCTTGGTGTTCCCGCACACGGCCAGGCTGTGTGTGACTCTCCACAATGGACCCATTTATATTGTTATCTATAGACTTGGATCCCGCTACGGCTGTTCTCTGTGATCCCCCCACCCATGACTTGTTCTGTCTCTCACCATGAGATGTTCTGAATCCTCAGATTACGGGGCTGTAAGAGCACACAGACCAGCCATCCAATGAGGTACAATGTATCCACACAGCTCCCCCCCCCCCTTATCTGTATGGAAAAAACAAGCCTGACCCCAACGCAAATCAATGTTATCCACATCAGTGTGAGAAAAGCTGTTTTCCTGGCACCAACATGGTGGCATACATGTGGTAGTAACTGCCATGGATTGGTACCAGATAAGGAAAATTACGGGAAGTATTTGATAACATTTTCTATTTTCCTGGCACCAACATGGCGGCATACATGTGGTAACATCTGCCATTGGTTGGTACCAGGAAAGTAAAATTACAGTAAGTATTTGATACAGTTTTCCATTTCCTGGCACCATCATGGCGGCACACATGTGGTGACATCTGCCATGGACTGGGACCAGGAAAGTAAAATTACGCTAAGTATTTAATACAGTTTTCCACTTTCCTAGAGCCAACATGGCGGCATACATGTGGTAACATCTGCCATGGATTGGTAACAGGAAAGAATAATTACGGTAAATATTTGATACAGTTTTCCACTTTCCTGGCGTCAAGATGGCGGCATACATGTGGTACTATCTGCCTTTGGTTGGTACCAGGAAAGAATAATTATGGTAAGTATTTGATACAGTTTTCCATTTCCTGGCGCCAACATGGCAGCATACATGTGGTACTATCTGCCTTTGGTTGGTACCAGGAAAGAATAATTATGGTAAGTATTTGATACAGTTTTCCATTTCCTGGCGCCAACATGGCGGCATACATGTGGTGACATCTGCTTTTGGTTGGTACCAGGAAAGTAAAATTACGGTAAGTATTTGATACAGTTTTCCACTTTCCTAGAGCCAACATGGCGGCATACATGTGGTAATATCTGCCATGGACTGGGACCAGGAAAGTAAAATTACGGTAAGTATTTGATACAGTTTTCCACTTTCCTAGAGCCAACATGGCGGCATACATGTGGTAACATCTGCCATGGACTGGGACCAGGAAAGTAAAATTACGGTAAGTATTTGATACAGTTTTCCACTTTCCTGGCATCAACATGGCGGCATACGTGTGGTACTATCTGCCATTGGTTGGTACCAGGAAAGAATAATTACAGTAAGTATTTGATACAGTTTTCCATTTCCTGGCACCATCATAGTGGCATACATGTGGTGACATCTGCCATTGGTTGGTACCAGGAAAGTAAAATTACGCTAAGTATTTAATACAGTTTTCCACTTTCCTAATGCCAACATGGCGGCATACATGTGGTAACATCTGCCATGGATTGGTAACAGGAAAGAATAATTACGGTAAATATTTGATACAATTTTCCACTTTCCTGGCATCAACATGGCGGCATACGTGTGGTACTATCTGCCATTGGTTGGTACCAGGAAAGAATAATTACAGTAAGTATTTGATACAGTTTTCCATTTCCTGGCACCATCATGGCGGCATACATGTGGTAACATCTGCCATGGACTGGGACCAGGAAAGTAAAATTATGGTAAGTATTTGATACAGTTTTCCACTTTCCTAGAGCCAACATGGCGGCATACATGTGGTAATATCTGCCATGGACTGGGACCAGGAAAGTAAAATTACGGTAAGTATTTGATACAGTTTTCCACTTCCACTTACCATTGGTTGGTACCAGGAAAGAATAATGACAGTAAGTATTTGATACAGTTTTCCATTTCCTGGCGCCATCATGGCGGCATACATGTGGTAACATCTGCCATGGACTGGGACCAGGAAAGTAAAATTACGCTAAGTATTTAATACAGTTTTCCACTTTCCTAGCACCAACATGGCGGCATACATGTGGTAATATCTGCCATGGACTGGGACCAGGAAAATAAAATTACGGTAAGTATTTGATACAGTTTTCCACTTTCCTGGCATCAACATGGCGGCATACGTGTGGTACTATCTGCCATTGGTTGGTACCAGGAAAGAATAATTACAGTAAGTATTTGATACAGTTTTCCATTTCCTGGCACCATCATGGCGGCATACATGTGGTAACATCTGCCATGGACTGGGACCAGGAAAGTAAAATTACGGTAAGTATTTGATACAGTTTTCCACTTTCCTAGAGCCAACATGGCGGCATACATGTGGTAAAATCTGCCTTTGGTTGGTACCAGGAAAGAATAATTATGGTAAGTATTTGATACAGTTTTCCATTTCCTGGCGCCAACATGGCGGGATACATGTGGTACTATCTGCCTTTGGTTGGTACCAGGAAAGAATAATTATGGTAAGTATTTGATACAGTTTTCCATTTCCTGGCGCCAACATGGCGGCATACATGTGGTGACATCTGCTTTTGGTTGGTACCAGGAAAGTAAAATTACGGTAAGTATTTGATACAGTTTTCCACTTCCACTTACCATTGGTTGGTACCAGGAAAGAATAATGACAGTAAGTATTTGATACAGTTTTCCATTTCCTGGGGCCAACAGGGCGGCATACATGTGGTACTATCTGCCATTGACTGGGACCAGGAAAGTAAAATTATGGTAACTATTTGATACAATTTTCCATCTTCCTGGCACCATCATGGCAGCATACATGTGGTAACATCTGCCATTGGTTGGTACCAGGAAAGTAAAATTACGGTAAGTATTTAATACAGTTTTCCATTTCCTGGCACCAACATGGGGGCATACATGTGGTACTATCTGCCATTGGTTGGTACCAGGAAAGAATAATTACAGTAAGTATTTGATACAGTTTTCCATTTCCTGGCACCATCATGGCGGCATACATGTGGTAACATCTGCCATGGACTGGGACCAGGAAAGTAAAATTACGGTAAGTATTTGATACAGTTTTCCACTTTCCTAGAGCCAACATGGCGGCATACATGTGGTAACATCTGCCATGGACTGGGACCAGGAAAGTAAAATTACGCTAAGTATTTAATACAGTTTTCCACTTTCCTGGGGCCAACATGGCGGCATACATGTGGTACTATCTGCCATGGACTGGGACCAGGAAAGAATAATTACGGTAAGTATTTGATACAATTTTCCATCTTCCTGGCACCAGCATGGCACCATACTTTAGTACTGTAAGCTGCCATGGACTCGCGCCTGGAAAAAAAAAATTTACGGTAAGAATTTGATACAATTTTCCATTTTTACCCCCCTCCCCCCATCCAAACCCCACAGCTTCCTCCACCACCGAGCTACAAAAATACATCTGTAACCAAAAATACTATAACACGTGGAGAATTTAGAAATATTTATAGCAGTAAATCAGGAAAGGTCCATTTCACATTTTGTAGCCCATAAAATCTTCCTTGGGCGTCGGAGGCCGAGATTTCCCCCCCCGTCAGAGGTTTTTTTTCTTCTTCAGGCTCCGGCTCGTGGGGGGGGGGGGGGGTCCATTGGTCTGTTGGGTTCAGTCACTTTTATGGCCCTCACAAAGCTCGAGAACCAAGGAGTTAGAGATATGAGAATAAGTTAAGGTTTAAGTAGCTGAAGGTAAGGGGTGGTGGTGGTCTTGATGGAGGCGTCCATGATAGAGAGACCTCAGGTGAGGTAGATGGGATGGCCAAGTACCATCCTTGTCAGTTCAGAGGAAGAGAGACTTTGGTGTTGTAGGTCCTCGTTGGCTATTCGATTCTTCAAGGACATCACCAATGTATTCTGAGGAACGTACGTCTTTCTTCAGATAATTAAGCCTTAACTTAGTGTGTTGGACAAGAACATCTATAGACACAATGCAGATCTGGTCTTCAAGTGGGGGTGGGGGGGGGGGGGACCATTTACAATAAGGAGACCGCTCCTTGCCATTGGTGTCTGTAGTCCCTCACCTGCTCCCATCCTTCGTTGCTAAGATACACGATGACGGCACGGTTTGCGTGCGCTGGTTCACACGTCTACATGTGAGGAAGGCCACAACCCTCCTTGGCTTTGGTCCACGTTTTAGGCAGTTTTACTCCACCGCCCTCCCTATAGTGTCAATTGCCACTGTGGGGTGGAGACGTCTATGAGGTACAAACACGGCCTTGTTCCCCCGGTGACGGTCAGCAAGGTGTCACCCGTGGGTGCTGCTGCTGCTTCGCTCGCCCAGTAGCCAGTAGGTTCGGACCTTGCCTTTGCCCTGGGAAAGAGATGGATTGAGATATGAGGAGGGTTGTCCATGCTGTAAAGAATGAGTAGAACTTGTCTACAGGACAGTGGCATGACTACCAGGGTCGCAAAGGTCCCACGTGCGACCGAGCCCTGCTTTTCTGCCACTGTGGGGGGGATCGTAGCCCCTCCCCCTTAAAATTGCTTTCAAATTTACGGGAAAGGCGCCATAACGTCACTGTGCACCGCCCGAGCCAAGCTCAGAAGATTACTAGTCGGCCAGCTCCAGGGGGTCCCCCCCTTATATTACCCTTATACCTTATTCACTCTGCAGACTCTGATGTAAGGGGGAACTCTGTTGACTCTCATGCGAGGGGGAACTCTGTTGACTCTCATGCGAGGGGGAACTGTTGACTCTCATGCGAGGGGGAACTGTTGACTCTCATGCGAGGGGGAACTGTTGACTCTCATGCGAGGGGGAACTCTGTTGACTCTCATGCGAGGGGGAACTCTGTTGACTCTCATGCGAGGGGGAACTCTGTTGACTCTCATGCGAGGGGGAACTCTGTTGACTCTCATGCGAGGGGGAACTCTGTTGACTCTCATGCGAGGGGGAACTCTGTTGACTCTCATGCGAGGGGAAACTCTGTTGACTCTCATGCGAGGGGGAACTCTGTTGACTCTCATGCGAGGGGGAACTCTGTTGAGTCTCATGCGAGGGGAAACTCTGTTGAGTCTCATGCGAGGGGAAACTCTGTTGACTCTCATGCGAGGGGGAACTCTGTTGACTCTCATGCGAGGGGGAACTCTGTTGACTCTCATGCGAGGGGGAACTCTGTTGACTCTCATGCGAGGGGGAACTCTGTTGACTCTCATGCGAGGGGGAACTCTGTTGACTCTCATGCAAGGGGAAACTCTGTTGAGTCTCATGCAATGGGGAACTCTGTTGACTCTCATGCAATGGGGAACTCTGTTGACTCTCATGCAAGGGGGAACTCTGTTGACTCTCATGCAAGGGGGAACTCTGTTGACTCTCATGAAAGGGGGAACTCTGTTGACTCTCATGCGAGGGGGGACTCTGTTGACTCTCATGCGAGGGGGAACTCTGTTGACTCTCATGCGAGGGGGAACTCTGTTGACTCTCATGCGAGGGGGAACTCTGTTGACTCTCATGCGAGGGGGAACTCTGTTGACTCTCATGCAAGGGGAAACTCTGTTGAGTCTCATGCAATGGGGAACTCTGTTGACTCTCATGCAATGGGGAACTCTGTTGACTCTCATGCAAGGGGGAACTCTGTTGACTCTCATGCAAGGGGGAACTCTGTTGACTCTCATGAAAGGGGGAACTCTGTTGACTCTCATGCGAGGGGGAACTCTGTTGACTGTCATGCGAGGGGGAAATCTGTTGACTCTCATGCAAGGGGGGACTCTGTTGATTCTCATGTAAGGGGGGAACTCTGTTGATTCTCATGTAAGGGGGGAACTCTGTTGATTCTCATGTAAGGGGGGAACTCTGTTGACTCTGATGTAAGGGGGAACTCTGTGCACTCTGATGTAAGGGGGAACTCTGTGCACGGATGTAAGGGGGAACTCTGTGCACTCTGATGTAAGGGGGGACTCTGTAAAGGGCCCCAGGATCAGTGGGAAAGACCCTGGGCTTGGGTCAGGGGGGCCCTTCATAGGTTTCTTGCACCAGGGCCCTGAAGGTTCTAGATACGCCTCAAGATGTCCGTTACCTTCATCTCCACGTCACCTCTGAGTTCCAAATCAAAGCAGCTGAACTCTTCTAAGACATTCCGCGTGTCTGTGGAGACGTGGATCTTCAGTGCTACAAGACACAAAAATATCGAGGAGGATTGGAGGATCCTGGTCAGAATTGGTCACACACGATGATGGACCATTACAGCCAAAGCAATGGATCCTAAAGAAACATCTACTCCCCCCCCCCCCCACAAGAAGAAGACAAGAGTGGGCAATAGAAGTTGGCATCTTCGTATGCCCCACCCAGACCTCTCACCTTCACCATTGGACTCCATGCGTGATGCCGTGTTCACCGTATCTCCAAAGAGGCAGTATCGAGGCATCTTGAGGCCCACCACTCCGGCACAGACGGGACCTAGACACAAACCACCGGGGATTATTATACGGGTTATATCAGGGACCCTCATAGTAGCTTCACCAGCTAGGGGGGGGCTCCTGCCTTTCCTGCACCTGTCCCTTCCCCCACCTCCTCCGGGAACCGCTCTGCATTGCAGGAGTGGAATCCAAGACACGTCCATTGCATTCTCCTCCCTATTCCTGACATATAGTAAGCCTCGTGTAGTGTCTATACTAGGAAGTTCCTCACAGCCACCTCCGGACTTACCCAACTAGTGATGCCGGGAGAGAGGGAGTCACACAGCCCAGATCCACCCACTGCAGAGGTGAGGAGCTCTGTGGCTGCAGGGGATTATTATGTGACCCCTGTGCATGGCAACGACCTCTGTGTATGCTGTAACCCCTGTGTCTCCAGAGACTCCCGTGTCTCCAGTGACCCCTGTGCTCTGTTGCCTCCAGTGTCCTCTGTATCTCCGGTGACCCCTGCACTCCTGTGTTTCAAGTGTCCCTAGCGCTCCTGTGTCTCCAGTGTCCCCTCCTCTTCTGTATCCCCAGTGTCCCTTGTGCTCCTGTGTCCCCTACACTCCTGTTTCCAGTGACTCCTGTGTCTCCAGCATCCCCTGCTCTCCTGTTTCCAGTGACTCCTGTGTCTCCAGTGTCCCCTGCACTCCTGTGTCTCCAGTGTCCCCTGCACTCCTGTGTCTCTTACACTTCTGTGTTTTCAGTGACTCCTATGTCTCCAGTGTCCCCTGAGCCCCTGTGTTTCCAGTGACTCCTGTGTCTCCAGTGAGCTCCATGCTTTGTCGTTTCCATA